>JABUQX010046092.1:0-59899 GCA_015478945.1 Trachelipus rathkii | reverse complement strand
AGAGATACATATTGTATCTCAAACCGATTATGAACTCATATATTAGTGCACGTCCTCTCTGGGAACAATATATCCCCTAGTCGCACACTTCTAGTGCAATTCCCGACACTTAATTCTCTTTTGTGCACTCATTTAATTATTATTTTTTCATGAATTTTTGTTAATTTTCGCTGCTAGGCCTCGATATCAATATTCTCGTCTCCTGATCGTCACTCATAATCGTGTTGAAGCGTATGTTTTATACCTAAAAAGGTTTGTCGCCGCGAGCAGCTTTAGCGCCACTCGATTTAACCGACTCCTCCCCCCCGACCCGCCCGTTCGTTTTTTTCGGTTCCTTGAATGTACTAAGATATTTTCCGCTGTACGGGAATTGCAAAAAGCGCTGAACGCACTCACTGTAGTACCATTTTGTTAAGCTTAAAGTATCGTTCAAGAGATTATGACGTCATACTAGTCGACGCCTTATCGGGAACTGAATATAAGTCGATAGTCTAAGTGCAACATCGAAACCTCTAATTTTTTTTTGGTGATTCTTATATTATTATTCTTTTCATGAATTTTCTTTTAGACTCTTTCGCGCTTAGGCCTCGACGTATATCAGTTCTCTCACGTACTATCATATATAATAATCTAAAAGGTGTCGCGCGAGCACGTTAGGCCCCTCGTTATTTTCGGTGTTCTTCGAAAAGTCGACTATAATACAGTGTCGCTTACGGAATCGCTAAAAAGCGGCTGAGCTTTGATACCATTTTGTTAAGGCAATTAAACGTAACACTCTCACACCGATATTGACCGTCCACATGCTCGTGACGCCTCCGGAACTATAATAGTCGACAATTCTAATAGAAGTGCACAATCGAACTTAAATTTTTTTTGTGAATTATTATTATTATTTAATTTTTGAAATTTTTTTAGATATTTACGCGCCTTATAGACCTACGACTTATATCAGTTCCCTTCTTGACGTCACTATATCGGGTGAAGCGATAGTTTATTCCTAAAAGGTGTCGCGCGAGCACGTTAGGCGTCGTTTTCAGCCGCTTCCTCCTTCGAAACGTCACTATAATATAGTGACGCCTTACGGGAATCGCAAAAGCACGGCTGAAGGTAACGCTTTCGATACCATTTTTTAAGACTTACAGCTATCTCAAAGCCGACTTATGAACGTATATGGTGAGCTCTCGGAAACAATAATACTAGTCGAAGTTCACTAAGTGAATTCCGCACTTAAATTTTTTTTTGTCGAATTATTACTTATTTTTTTTCATTGATATTTTTTTAGATTTTCGCGCTTTTCAGGCTTCGACTTATATCAGTTCTTCCTGCACTCCAACTATATCCGGTTGCACAGCGATACGTTTATCCCTAAAAAGAGTGGTTCGCGCTGAGCACGTTGGCATCGTGGTTTTTCGGTTCCCTCGAAAAGTCACTAATACACACGTGTCGCCGTTACGGGAATCCGCAAATAGCGCTGAACGCTTTCGAGTATCCATTTTTTGTAACCTTTAAAGTTCTCACCACAGATTATTGAGCTCTATCGTGACGCTCATCGAAACTACATACAGTCGACAGCTAACTAAAGTCGCAATTCCCGAAATCCTTTAAAATTTTTTATATATATAATATATATTTTCTTAGATTTTCGCGCTTACGCTTCCCTTTACTCTCAGTTCCTTCATCATATCATAAGCGAGTAGGTTAGTCGACTAAGTCTAACGTTAGTCGTCGGGCGAGCTACGTTAGGGAGTTTGCGTCCCCCCGGGCGTCCGCCTTCCTGCCTCGCTCATACTTTCGGTTCCCTTCGAGACACAGTCACTATACGTTATCTTCCCTGTCTCTAACGGGAATCGCAAAAGTCGGCTTGAACGCTGTTGCTGCAGTAATTTTGTTAAGCTTCTTAAAGTATCTTCAAACCCGATTGCTATAGTCATATTAGTCCGCTCTCCTCCCTCATCGGCAGAACTGAATATCGTGAGTCTGAAAGTTATAGTGACTTAATTTCGAATACATAATTTTTTTTCTCGCGTGTAATTTATTATATAAATTGATATAGATACTAATATATGAGAAACTTTTTTATTTTTAGAGATTAATTCAGAGAACTGCCTTTAGGAAACATATACGAAAACATACAATCAAGATACAAACAAAATACAAAACATCAATAGAGAAATTACAAAATTTTGTCAATGAGCGAGACATTTGTTATTTTGCGAGTGAGCCCGTTGACTCCCTTAGAAGTAGTGCCGCGCGACAACATACACACATCTTATTTTCGGTTCCTTCGAAAAGTACTAATAAATGTTGTGCTTACGGGAATCGCAAAAGCGCTGAACGGCTTTCGAGTTACTTAAAATTTTCGTAAGCTTCAACTATCGTCAAAACGATTATGACGTCATATAGTGACGCCTCTTCGGGAACTAATATAAGTAAGGTCTAAGTGCAAATTTCGAAACTTAAAATTTTTTTTGTGATGAAATTAATTAATATATATATTTTTTATAATTTTTTAGAGTTTCGGGCACTTAGGCTTCGTACTTTTAATATCAGTATTCTCGTGACGCCATACATTTCGGTTGAAGGCGAATAGTTTAGTCCCTAAAGGTGTCGCGCGACACGTGGTTAGGGTTGGGTTGTTGTGTGTATTCTCGGTTCTCTGCTATAGAAAGTCACTATATTTGATAGATACAGGGAATCAGCAAAGCGGCGTGAGCGCTTTCGAGTAACATTTTGTTAAAGCTTAAAGTATCTTCAAACCGATTTGACGTCATAATAGTGAGCTCATCGAAACTAATTATACAAGTTGATGGTCTAAGTGTCAAATTACCCGAAACATTAAAAATTTTTTCTTTGTGATTATTATTATTATTTTTTGCATGATTTTTTTTAGATTTTCGCACTTAGGCCTGTCATTATATCAGTTTTCCTTCCTATACACTATAGGTCGGTTGAGCGTATAGTTTAGTCCCTAAAAGGTTGTCGGCGGCGCGCACGTTAGGCCAGTCTCGTGTTTTTCGGTTCCGTTCGAAAGTTCACTATATATAGTGTGCGCCTTCGAATCGCAAAAGCGGCTGACGCTTTCTGATGTACATTTTGTTAAGACTTAAAGTATCTTGCAAACCGATTATGTTAAACGTTCATTAGTGCTTCTTTTCAAATCGGAAACTATATAGTGAGTGGTCTATTTCGTTGCAGGAATTCCGATAAAATAGGACATTTGGACTTAAAAGAATGTTTGTGTAATATTTTTCTTGAGATTTTAGATTTTAGCACTTATTAACCTTTCGACTTATACTTAACTTCGCCTAGCTTTTAGACCTTTTCGATTGATTACTTAGACTTGACTAGCACTTAGACTTCGTTTCTTAAACATAATCGATTAGCACTATAGATCCTTTCGATTATAATAGAGATCACTTCTGACTTAGCACTTAGTAGCCTTCGACTTCTACTTAGACTTCGGATCTTAGCATTAACTTCGATTAATTAGGATTCGACATATATTGACTTTCGATTAGCATTTAGACCCTTCGACTTATATTAGACTTCGACTTGAGCACTAGACTTTCGACTTATACTTAGACCTTACTTAATATCAGTTCCTTCCTGACGTACTAATCGGGTTGAAGCGATGTTTTATCATGATAGAGCGAGCACGTTAGTTCGTTTTTCCCGGTTCCTATTGAAAGTCACTATAATATATGTGCTTAAGCCGGGAATCGGCAAAAGCGATGAAAATCGCTTTCAAGTACCATTTTTGTAAGCTTAAGTATCTCAAATCGATTATGAGTCCTATAGTGACGCTCATCGGGAACTAATAAGTGAAGTTAATAAAAATTTCCGAAACTTTATAAATTTTTTTGTGAATAATTATTATTATTTGTTCATGAATTTTTTTTTAGATTTTCGGACTTAGGCTTCGACTTATAGCAGTCCTCCTGAGACATATTCCGGCTTAAAGCAGGGATAGTTTAATCCTAAAAAGGTGTCGCGCGAGCACGTTAGGTCGTTTTCGGTTTCCTTTGAAAAGTCACTATAATATAGTGTCGCCTTTACGAATCCGCAAAGCGCTGAATCGCTTTCGAGTAACGATTTTGTTAAGTAATAGTATCTTTCAAACGATATGAGTCTATAGTGACGCCTCATCGGGACTAATATAAGTCGAAGTTCTAAGTGAAATTCCGGAAACTTAATTTGTTTTGAATTATTATATTATTTTTTTCATGATTTTTTAGATTATAATATATACTCGACTTATATCAGTTATATAACATCCGGGTTGAGCGATAGTTTTGCCTAAAAAGGTGTCGCGCCGAGCACGTTTAGGTCGTTTTTTGTGTTCCCTTCGAAACGTCCTATAATATAGTGTCGCCTTACGGAATCGCAAAAGCGGTGAACTTTGAGTACATTTTGTTTAAGTGAATGTATCTTCTAAACTCGATTATGATCGGTCATATAGTGATGCGGCTGTTTATAGTCACCAGTTTGAATATAGTAAAATGCAACAGTGGCTAATCTTCACCTAGGCTGCTAGTTGCCTGTAAATTCGTATTTGTTTTGTCAATTTCTGGTGAAAAAAATCTGAAGAAACAATAAATTGAAGTATAATTTTGGCTACAAATCATAATAATGTAATACATTTTTTTTTGTGTGGCACCGACCTTTAGCATTGTCAACTCCCTTACAGTGCGAACTTGGAAAGATATTACCCCCTTAAAAATGGTAAATTGTAACTTTTTTTAAATGTTAAAAATTTAGATATTGTAAGCCTATAGATATAGGTTAGAAATGGCCGATTTAGTGCTAAGGAAATCACAATCTATTATACTAAGAATAACCAAAAAGATACAAATAGTACAACATAGGTCATACAGGTTTGAAAATATAAGCCTGTCAATATGGCATCTTACTACGGGAAATTTCCGGCCTAAATTCTTTATTTAATAAAGGAACATAAAGATCAACTTTTGTGCAAAAAAACGTATAATAAAATTGACTAAAGGGAACGTCCTTCGTTAATTTTAAAATTCGTAGAAAAAGAACTAAATGGGTATCGTAATGCATTTCAATCTATCAATTATTTATGACCTACTGTAAGGAGGCATGCTAATTCAAGAAGTTGCCGTTGACTCGTCGCTACAGAAGTTTCAATTTTGCTTAAAGAAGGATTAAAACAAATAACAAGGAAATTTTAAAAGACTTTTATTAAATTAAAGGTTCGTGACACAAAGAGTATTGGAAAAAGGATTTGACAATAAGAAAAAAAAACGAATACACGAAATATTTGATCAAAATATTATACATTTTTTACAGGACCACCTTTAAACAATTTTAGAAATTCGTCCTGCCACCCTAGCTTTTCTGCCAACTTTTTACAGCTCTCGTCGCAGTCACCGATGAGGCTAAAATTTATGTTCGGTGTTCCCGATTCTAGTAGTTCTCGAGTAATTAAAAGCCGAGGGCAAGAGTTCGGCGCATTACTAACCAGGGGGGCGAGAGGATTAGCGGCTAGATCTGTTCCTATTAATATCGCTAAATCGCAATTCTTAAAGTCTTCGACGTACTTTGAGTATTTGTCGGCCGGTACGGACTCGTCGAATAAAAGGAGATCCGGTTTCACCACACCGTCTCCGCAATCGGGACACGTAGGGGTAACGTCTTTGAAGAGTCGTTCCTTCATCCATTCCCGCGTATACTCTTTTCCACACGAAACGCAATGGTTCTTACGATACGAGCCGTGATATTCTACAACCTTTTCCACTGGAAGCCCGATTGACGTATCCAATGTGTCTATGTTTTGCGTGTAATGTCGCAACAAGATCCCTTTATCGTGAAGCAGTTTGGAAAAGAAGTGGGCTGGAGAGGGTTTCGATGACTCGGATGGGAAAAAATCCTTAATCAATTTAAAAAAAGGTGTCGGGTTCTTTTCGACAAATTCGCGCTTAAATATAGCTGGGGGGTGAGGCAACTCACCTTTTTCGTCGTACTCGTCTATATTTTGAAATATTTCGCCGGTCGGGGACATATTGTCGAGAATTCCCCTTGAAGAAGTAGTTATCAGGGGTCCGGCTAACGTGATTACGTTTTGACATCTTCCGCTTTTAATGAAGGAAACCACGTCGTCGAGGCTCATGTTGGGGGATGAGTCTCTCGGAGGTTCTTCATCGGATGGCGCGTTTTGCGTTGAAGGCGCGATTTCTTGAGACATGTTCGTTCTTGAAGTCGAGAAAGATCGTGACGAATGATGAAGAGCTAGGCGATCGCTTCTATATATAGGGATATCGTAAATTAATAATTATTTGTTTATTAATTATTATTTATTATTACAATAGAGATAAAAAATTAATCGTTTCTTAATAATCGTTTATCAGTCCACGTTCCTCGCGGTTGGTTGTTTCTGTAGCGCGTGCAAGCGATTGTCGGAATTCGCTCGTCGATTGTTAGGAAAAATGAAATAATAAATATTTTTTTAAAATCGATTTTATTTAATTTTTTTTACGTAGCTTCCAAAAAATGCATACAGTGGAAAGGAAATATATTTTTTGGGTGAAATGTTGTTGTAGGATTTACCGGACACGCGCCACTGCGAAATAAAAGAAATTCTTCTAGCACGGCCGTATCGATCCATCGCAGCCTCGGACAAATGAGTTTAGTATCACCCAGAACTGTTTATGTATATAAATAAATTCACGAGTAGCGCGATCGCGAAATTAGTAGAAGGTATATATAAAGAGACGCCAAATGTTCTTCGGTATCGTTCCATTTTTCTTCTGGGGATGATAGTATTATAAAACGTTAAAACTTTTTTAAAAAATTATTGAACTGGTGGATTTGGTGAATTATACGTTGGAGTGGGAAATCTTTTTAAAAACGCTACCTGTATTCGCTCATCTTTGGCTCATTGACTCTTCTCTTTTAAATTTATTTTCTTTATTCGAGAACGGAGAGGCTGATGATTTAACAACCAAAAATTTCTATTATCGCTAAATCTCAATCGATTTGTCTTTTCCTCGACGACTCGGTCCGCACGTGTTCGGTCGCTAAGAAATTTGGAGAAAAATTCTTCTTTCATTTACGAGGTCTTCTACGTTTTCTTCATCCGGCGAAAGTAGTAGTATTCTGTCAATCAATTTCTTCTTTAATTCTTGTTCTTCAGAATAACGGTTCTTCTTCCTCCTTAGTCTAGCATCGCGACGAATAAAAGAGGGAAAAGGCCAAAGCTAATCTCGACCCTCTTTTTTAGTCGCGATGATAAACTGAACACTATTTAGTTCGCATCGTTAGCCAACTTGCGAAGATATTTGAACGGAAAAACGCGAGAGGAAGAGTTTGATTCGCCCGGAGAAGAAATTGAATTTTGCTTACTCGCCTTTCCAAACGCGAAACTTTTCTTTCCTTCTGTTACTAGATACGACGTGCCTCGAACGTCGATGCTCGTCGCCGGTCGTTCGCATCTTTGCGTTTCTACTTTTTCGAGTCAATCTGTTATATTCGTACCCGGTTCCCGGACATTCTTAAGAAAATTATGGGAAAATATGATTGGTGGTTCTTCTCGTATTAATTCTTCGTTTTTTTCACGCGAAAGGAAAGAGAGAGAAAATGACAACCCTCCGAGGTATAACGAGAGTTCCCCACCTGGGAAAAAGATATTTTAATATTTTACACTTTGCGTTGTTAAACGCGTATTTCTTTTCTTCGGGTGTAATAATAAAGATTCATAAAATATATTTATTATTATCCGTTTTTATATCTAGTGTCTGAGAGCGTAGCCTAAGAAGTTATGACGAATACGAAATATTTCTTTTTTCTTATATTATATCAAATGGTTATGGAAAAAAATGAAATAATAAATAAATGTAAAAAGCGGCTTTATTTTACAAGTTTTAATTACTCTTCGAAAAAAAAAGCATTACAAAAAATAAAGAAATTTGTTAGTAGAATTTTTGCATCTCACCACTCAAACGCGTGATAAAAAGGCCTTTTCCCGAGGGATAGAGCTCCCACGCGGGAAACGCGAAGATGCTTTTCTCCCGATTCTAGACAAATTTGTCTAATATCGCTTGAGTAGAAACCGTCGCGTCGACTCGATGTAGTTGTCGTATTTTGACCCAATCCCACTCGGATTCCACTTCCACTGATTACCGATGAGATTGTTTAATCCGTTCTCTTTAATCGCAGCGCGCGAATATTATTTTCCACTTCCACTATTCGCCTTTGACTCTTCTTAACAACAACAACAACGGTGCTCGTTGCTTCTTTTATACTACTTTTAGATTGATATTAATAGTTAGACCGAATTACGGATCATCATCGTCATTAGTCTAACCACTCGATGAACGTAAGAGAGAGGAGAGAGACGGCTTAAAAACCTCTTTTCTCTCTATTTCCCAGTGGCGAATATCAACGATGATTTCTATACTGATTTTGCCCATCTAACTATTTATCTGTCGGGCTATCTTTCCCGCGTTTTCTAAAGAATAATCGAGTAGCGCGTCGTCGATGTTACTTTTCTCGAGCGATCGAAACGATAGCGGCTGACCGACACCTCCATAGGCGCTCCCGCCATTTTCGGGAGATTATTTTTTTCGTGCTATGTAAAATATATATTTTTTACCGCTTTTTTGAATAAAATTTTAAAAAATGCATTTATTATTATTACCCTTTTTACATTTAGTACGAGTGTATAGCGCCGTTTTACATGATTTTAGAAGCACGCACGCGCCTCGTATATCGTTAATACTGGAGAGGTTTTGTTTTTCTGTTCCGAAACGTTTTTAAATCCCTTGATCCTTCGAGATTAATCCTCATCAACGTCTTTTCTACGAGGCGCGGCGTATAATAAATAAGGAAGATAAAAAAAGGGAAAAAAACAAGTAGTTTTTTAAAACCATTTTATTATATTATATATATTATATTATATTATATTATATTATATTATATTATATTATATTATATTATATTATTACTATTAAAATACAGAACATTGAGCTTAATACATCTACATTACTTTTTTTAACAAAAATTTCAAAGATCAGTTTTTAAAACTTCGTTCGTATTTTGATGTACGTCGCTTCTCCACCCTCCTAGTTTCTCGGCCAAGCGAGAGCACATTTCGTCGCAGTCACCGATGAGGCTTATATGGGCGCACGAATCTAAAACTCGGTTAGTTTCGTTTATCGATGGAAATCCCTTGACGGGTTCTGGATTAATTAAAATCCGAGGGCAAGTATCGGGCACCTTATCATTCAAAAATCTGAAAGCGTAATCGACTAGAGTGGATCCGATTATGATTAGTAAATCGCATCTTCGAAAGTCTTCTAGATATCTCAAATATCGTGGATCGAAAGGTTCCATCACGAATAATACGTCAGGTCTCACCACACCATCTTCGCAAGCCGAACACGCTGGGGGAGTTCTATCCGTCGTCGTCGAAATTTCGTTTTCCATCCATTCTCGACTATACTCTTTTCGGCATAAAAGACAACGAGCCGTTTGGAACGAGCCGTATAACGGTACAACTTTTTCGGCGGGGGTTCCCGCTACTACATCCAGGCCGTCTAAATTTATCGTATAATTTCGTAACAAAATTCCTTTTTCGTGAAGAAGTTTGATGAAATAGTTCGTGGGAGTCGGTTTAAGTTCCATCGAGTAAAATTCTTGAGCCATTTTCAAGAGCGGTTTTGGATTCCGTTGATAAAATTGGGTGGATAATATACCGCAGGGGTGGTTTCTCAGCTCTTCGGTTACGTCGTATTTCGCCCCATTTTTTAACAGTTCGGAGTACGAACATAAATGGCGAGGAATTCTCGCCGAGGTAGAGACCCCCGCCCCCGCTAACGTGATTACGTTTTTACACTTTCCACTTTTGATAAAGGAAACCACATCGTCGGCGTCGTTGAGTGTGACGCGTAGGGTCGTAGGGGTTTTCTCTTCCACGGTTGGCTCGTCGTTCATCGTCGTCATCGTAGGTGGCTTGACAATGTTTTCAGTCATGCTTGGATTTGACGGCGTACGAGATTAATAAACGGCCCGTCCCCCGCCGCTTTTTATATAACAAAATTTGAAATAAATTTAATAATTATTTTTTAATTTAATTTGAGACGTAATATTTTAATTATGTTGCGAAAATATTTTTTTCTAGATTATTTTAATTTTTTATTTCGTTCACAAAATTGATTTTTCTTAGTTTAAAAAGATTTTTATCAATATAAAAAAATTAGTACGGCCAATTAAGAAACGACAAAAAAGAAACGTTAATGAAAATGTTACCGAAATTTAACGTCCGATAATGACTAACGGAAGGAGGAGATGACGTCGAAAAAATTGATATTTTGAAGAAGAAGAAGAATATACGAATCATCGAACCCGGAGATTAAACCCTCTTTTCTCGAGATTCTTTACCGTTTCAACGATCCCCTCGATAGCGCTTTCTTTCAATCCTTCGTTTATTTCGGAAACCACCCTCTCGTACGCCTGCTCGAAAGGGATTTCGCAATCCCGCAATCGCGTTTCTAACCAATTATTATTGGTCGTTAAAAGTTGAAACGCGTAGCGGAATATCTCTTTATGGTCGAAAATTCGGTCAACGTCTTCGGTCGACAAATTCAGTAGTTTTAGAGCCACGTTTTTTAAATCGCGCAAATCGAACCCCCCGATATTTTTTTGGTCCACAAAGTTAAATACCAAGTCCTCGTTCAATTCGACATTTAAATCGTAATCTATAACGCGTTCTTCGCAAAACCTTTTCAGCTTATATTTTAAGAATTTTACGTCGCTGTCGCTGTCGTGGTCGTCGTTTTCGCGGGCGTTTTCTCGGGAAGAACCTTTTAGGTCTTCCAGGAACTCTTCGTAAAGCGGTCGGCTAAATTTATCGTAAAAGTCGGATACGCGCTCTTCGGATGGGCGTTTACCGTCTTCGATGTCGAGTCTCAACATCGTGGTGAAAAGGAGTATTCTCACGATTTTTAAAGAATTGTTCTCCCTCAAGGTCTCCACCATTCGGCAAATAAATTCGCGAACTATTAACGTTACCTTTTTTACAGCGTCCGTTTCCTCTAACTCGTCTAGACGGGCGTATAGGAAAAACAGGGGTTTGATTAAATTTTCCGATTCCATTTGGAAATTTTTAATACCGATTTTACCGCGCGCGCGTTCTCTCAGAGTTAGTTCGGGCCAACGGATCAACGCATTCCCGTAACGCATTCCCGTAAATGACGTAATCGTGGAAACGTAAATACTCGAAGGCGGTATTGACTACTAATTTCAGTTCCTCCCTAGCGCGAACGCACCCGTCGACGATTTTTGCTAATTTTATCCAGGCTAATATCAAAGCGAAAAAGTGGGCACGATAGTCGACCTTGCTGGGATCCTTTAAAACGCACGTCGTACAAAGCCAAGCGAATACTTTGTTGCGAAATAGGGGCCTTATTGCGCGCAAAAGTTCCGGCGTAAAAACGGGCACGATCGCGTTGAAACTCGTATATTTATTCGGCCTTACGGCTAGCGTTCGTCTTTCGTCTTGATGGGGGTTGGAGTCTAGCGCGATGTTACTGTAGATGGCGCGATTTTCATTTTCTTTATCCATTATTATTTCCGCCCTCAAACTCCAAGGATTTTCGACGATTCTTTCGCTCGGCGAGTCCCATAAAATCTTAATGGGAATACCGGTTAGGGTAAAACAGTAACATAAATGACGCGGCCCTCGCTTTATCAGTATTTCGGGCAAATAAGGGTCGAGGAAATCGTGGATAGGGGAGTCATTCGTCATCGCGCACCTATTATCGGAGACGACGACGACATCCTCCCCCTCGGTAAGTTTCCGGATATCCCGTGAAACGGATCTCACAATTCTGAGGAACTCGAGCGCGTCTTCTTCATCGAGGGGTGTAGACACCGAATTCATATCATCCTCTTCGTTTATCGCGTCGGGACCGAAAGTGTCTAAAAAATACGCTAACGACGATGAGACGTTATCCCAAACTTCGTTTCGGCTTCGTCGCGCATGTAGCTCGAATTCCCGATGTATAGACGAAATAGCGATTTCGCAATCGTACTTTTTTCTTTTTAAATCGAGCAGCAGCGCCCTCTTTTGAAACGGCGTTCTATTTAAATTTTCGATCTCTCGTGACTCGTTCGAATAGCCGATTCGAAGAAGCTCTAGCATCGTCGAAAGACTTTGAATTAATTTGTATCTTTCGCACTCTAACGGCCATTCCTCTCGTTTAGAAAAACGCAAATAGCTTTCTACGATATGGACTTTCCAGCGCGGAATTATACCCTCAAAAAGTAGTTTTAAATCGACGAAATTATCTACTTTAACTATCGTCAACGCCAATCGTAAATCGTCCCGCTGTCGATTTTCGTAGCGCGTACCTCATGAATCAGCGCGCAAATTATTAGTGGTTTTAGAAATACATAGATGAGAGAAAATAATATTTTAGCCAGTTGCACGCAAACAGCGAATTATCTTTCTCGAACATATTTCTGATATATACAGTTTGACATAGGAATTCTAAGCACACAATATTGTTTCCTCTTTCTTCTTGGACGAAGATCGGGCGATAGATTCAGCCGTATCGTTTCGTGTGATAATATCATGGAGCGTCATTTTCCATATCGTAGATACGATTGTTTATACGCGTTTGTTATTAAAGGAATCTAGCGAAGTCTATGTTATTCTATTACGCAACAACGGAATTTTTTATTATCTCTAGCGTTCGTATATCTTTGGACTCCATACGAGGCCGAATCTCAGGTTCTGTCGTTTTTCGGTTGTCGTTGTCGCTGCACTTGCGCGGGTTGGCTTGTCCTTAGACTTTGCGCGTAGTGGGCGTAGATTCGTCGGCCCTCCATGATTTTCGAAAATAGGATCTCTGGTATGTCGTACAATGTTTATTTAACTTTTTAATCGTAAAAGCGTAGGATGTATATGATAATATGTAATAATAATATGCGAAAGAAAATTTGTATGTTGAAGTTTCGTACCAACGCTTTTTAATAATATTTAGAGTAAATGATTTTATGTATATTGTTTTTTTTTTAAATAGATGAGGAATATTTTTATTAGGTGTGTTGGGGTGGATTTGGCTGAATTAATGATAGAAAATAAATATATATTTTGCGACATTTTTTCGACTTGTTTTATTTTTGAACCTGTCGAGAGTCTACGTCACTACGCCCTCGAACGTTAGCTTGTGTTTTTCTTTTTTTTTTCGACGGGGAATGTAGTCGAATATACTTTTAATAATTTTCTTTCTCCATATAGACGGAACAGTAAGTATTCTAGCTTGCTGAGTTCGTTCTGGATTGGTTTCGAGTCGTTTTTCTCACCACGTTTTAGAGGAAGATAGATTAGGTCTTTCGTTAATCGAAAAGGAAATTCTCTGCAACAGCTCTAAATAGCCTGTCGGAGACAATCGCGTCTCTCCCGATGGAGCGCGTTTTGGAAGGGGCCCGTTCTGTGGTATTCAATTGCATAATTGACTAGGGTAATCGTTTTTCAGTCCTCGGGCATCTTTAGTCGTTGGTCTCATATGAATCGGATTCGTAATGCGTCGGATAATTTGTTATATCAACGTGGGTTAGTGGATGGGGTTGGGTGGGGTGTGTACGGGATCTTGTTGGGGGTCTGGTGGTCCTGGGCTTTTTCGGGTTTGGGTGGTGAGCGTTTTGGGCGTTGGCGTTTTTGTGCGTTGTTTTGACTGTTGCGTTGGGTGGGCAAGGGTTTGGTTTTTAGTTTGTTGTTGTGGTTTTTGAGTTTGTGTGTGGTGATCGTTTGTTTTTGTGTGTTGGTGGGGGGGTTGGTTGTTGCGGGTTTTCGTCTTACTCACGTCTTATAATCCGTTATGTGTCGTTATCTACTTAGTTTGTCTCGCTGTGTTCGGGTTGCGGCTTTATTCTGGTTCAGCTAGTGTGTAAGATTGAGTGGTATATGATCAGATAGTGAAAGATTATCTTATGGATGGTCTGTTTATTTTATCGATCGTAGGTCGGTTTGTCATCGTTTTAGAGATTTTTTGATTGTGGTTAATGATCGAACGAATATTAATTCATATTATTATTTATATTATTCTTATAAATTAAATTCGCCAATTCTTTAATTTTCTCTTTCCTTTGATCTTTTCCTCTTTCCTTAGTCTACTCTCTTGTCCTTTAGATCTCTCCTTGCATTTACTTATTGCGTTTATCATTTATCTATAATCTAATAACCCTCTTATATTCATCTCTCTCTCTATTTACTATTTTATTACCTTGAACATATATATCATCATTATATTCATCATTTCATATTTTTTTATATCATTTTGATTGTAGATTATTTTATATATATCTATCTTCTACACTATTTATTTTTTTTATTATTTCTCTTTTTTGTTATACGTCTGACAGATAGAAGAAGTAGAATAGAGTATATATTAATATAATATGACAATAGAAGTAAGAATAAGAATGAAGATCAGCTTGAGTGGTAGATTTTTCGAAGGTTCTTCTACCTGTTGTATGATTCTGTTCTCATACTGTCCCGGTGCGTGCTTCGGATTGAGTTTTGGATCTTGCCTTTGCTGGCGCCTTGCTCTTGATCGCCACCATCATCATCTATTAAAGGTTCGACGTATGCGGAAATAAAGTGAGCGTGTTTCCAATCGCTATTTGAAGGAGTCGAAGACGAATCTTTCAACAACTCCTCCAACAACCCACGAGCGTTCAATTTTAAAACGTTTTCATCCGAGTATACGGCCGGTTTTCCGATTTTTAGGCCGTCGAAATATCCTAGATTGAGGGAAATTAAATGTTCGATCATAACTTGAATACTTTTAGTTTTCGCACCTAGGATCTTTTTTTCGACGTGAGGAAATAGCCTATACCTGATCAACACTAAAGTTATTTTATTCGACGAAGAGCTAATATCAGTAGTGAATAAATTTGGATAGTACGATCTCATCGATCGAATTATATCTTCTACGCACGAGTCGGAATATTTTTCACCGAGAAAGAAATTGTGAAATAAATTTTTGTACAAATTTACAGCGGCGATTTCTCTGTTGCCAGCGACTTGAATTTTAGTTTTGAATACTTGGTTGAAATAATAGAACAACACGTAGCACAAATTTTGAGCGTAATACTTAAAAAAATTACGGTATTGGGTTTTTAAATCGTAATATTCTTCTATTTCTTCTTCTTCTTCTTCTTCCTCATCTTCTATTTCTTTCGTCTTCTCGTTGCTCCTGCGGTTGCTGGCAGCACCCGTTTCTCCTCTCTTCGTGACAAAAATTAAACTTTTCAAACATTTAGGGTTTTTCCGAGTGTTGTAATTCAACTGATCGGAACCAATTCGAGATTTTATATTTCCGCTCCCGCTGCTGTTAATATAGTTATCGTCGTGGTCGTAGTCGTGGTCGTCGTAGTCATGGTCTTCGTCGAAGTCATCGTCGCTGTTGTCGTGAAAGAAGTTTTTATAAAGTTCGGGGTCGTCCCATAATTTCATTTTTTTATCAGCGCTTTTCGGAAAACTAAATTGTTCAAAACGATTTCTCTTATTATTAACGTTCGGGATTTCGCGTATATCGGCGGCGATGGCGTCGGAGAGGGGGTAGATTTCTCGACCGCTTGCCGCCGTGTATTTTCCACAACGAATTAAAACCGGTCCAGCGTTGATTTTTGCATTCGAAAAGCAGCAACAGGGGTGGTGGATGATGAGGCGATTTTTGCTTTTGGTGGTGACACCTCGATTGGTGGTAGCGGCTGCTCCGGTCTCTTCATCTTCTTCTTCTTTTGTTTTTTCGTCGTCGTCGTCACGCAGCGGGCAGAAATACCCGAAATGGGTATCGAAAGGGTTTTCTAGTTCGTAAAAATGAAAAAGGTAATTAACGATGGATCCGACGTCTACGTACATATTCGTCTGGGTGAAAAAAAACGCGTACACGATTATAAATTCGGACCAGTTTAAAATATAGCCTTTTTCGCCAAAATTTACCAACGGTGAACTTTTCTCTGTTAGTTTTCCTTTTCGATTCTTCGTCTTCGTCGTTACGGAGCTGTTTATAGGGACTTCGCTGCTTTTCAAATATACGCAATAAGCGATTTCGAGGTTTTTCCATAAGGCGTCTTTCAAAGTCGAAGCGCAACGTTTGTTGCTCTCGTTCGAATTTTTTTCGTAAACGAACAAATCTTGCAGGCAGGTTTTAAGAGCCGAAGAAAAACGGTACGGGCTCTGCCCGGGATCGTCGTTCGCTCCGGAGAAGGAGGAGGAGGAGGCGTCGTCCAAGCATTCTGCAACCTTCATTCTCCTTTTATCCAGTTTTTCGAAATCAAAATCTCCGAATTCGAAAATTTCATTATTAACTCTATTACAAATTTCAAAGATAGTGAATAATATTGAATCGTTAACGAGCTCGCGCCGTGTTGTAAAAAAAGTCTGACGGGTTTATCCTCCGAATCTATTTGTCTTCTCAAAGGTCGCGATGGAAAAGGAGGAAGAGGAGGAGGAGGAGGAGGAGGTAAATTTGGGATTTCTTCGTAAAAACTCGTTGCCTTGACGCTGTGCTCGTTCTCGATGTGTTGGTCCATCAATCGGTATATATCGTCGATATCGCCGGCGTCGGCGTTCACGATGGTAAAATTTGCGGTTTGCATTCGCGAGAGTGCCACGTAAAGATTCGACCCCTTCGTAATAAAATTTTTTTTCTCTTTCGCGTCGATGATCGTGTGCACGGACGGTTCGATCGTTCGGCCTTGGATGGAATATATGGTCGACGTTGTTTCCGAAGTGATGGGCAAATAGATGAATTTGAAATCGCCGTCCACCGCAGTCTCGTAACCGACGGTTACGTCGTGGTTCGTATCCGACCTTCTAATCGTCACGAATTTTTCGGATATTTTTAAAACGAAGCCGGTGGTGCCGTTGAATACCCTCTCCCTCGTTTTTTCGCAAAATACGGTGCGTTTTAATCGAATGTACATTCCGACGAAGAGCGTGATTCCGTTGACGTCGCAATATTCCTTGTTGATGTACCTTTTTAACGAGTAATACCACCGATTCGTCGCGCGAAAGCTTTGCAATCTCGCCGTGTTGTATCTACGTTGCAGTCGTAACGTCCGCAAGACGGTATCGAAATCGTGTTTTCTCGCGTCGGAAATCGAATTTAGGGGGGTATCGCTCTTTTCAGACGCATCGAATATGGGAAAAAATGTTGTGTGGAAATTGAGTTCTCGCCTTTATCGTTAGTGTCATATTACCCGTTGCGGAGTTCTGATCGTAATAAGGCGAATTATTTACAGTGCTGCCGACGCTCTCGTTCGTTGTTCGTTGATTCGTCGAACACAAGAATTTTGTAACGTTCTCTTCCTCCGCTTCTGCTATCCGTTCATTCGAGTAAAATGAGCGTTGCCAACTTGCGATGTCCCAGCTTGCTGTTACTTCGGGGCATCTTTTTATCGTGAAGAAGTTGAATCCGCGAGCAATGTTTGCCGATAAGTCTTCTGGCGCAGTCGTCGTCTTTAGGATTTTTTGTATTCACAAATGGAGACTTATTTAAGCGCGTTCCCGAGAAGCTTTTGATTGTGCGACTGAAAGGCCATTCTGTCGTCCTGATTCGGCGGTAAGCAAACCTCTTCTGGGTCGGTCGTGAAATTGTGTTGCCTTCCCAAGAGTATGTTGTTGAAACCTAACTCGTAAGTTAAGACCCGTTCCTGAGTTTTGCGAGAGGAGAAACGATGTTTAACTGCTTGCAAAGAGTGGAGGTAACAATCTTCGCGTTGCATCGCGTTGTGTGAAGATAAACATTTTGTACTTACTTCATCAGTTTTGGCTGAATGGGTTTTCGGAACATCATGTGGACCAGCGACTTCTTTTCTGTTTGCGCTCGAGCTCTTTCGCTTATCTTCCATGTCGAACATTTGCTTTCGACGTTTATCTTCTTTAATTCGTTCATTATCACGATCTTCTTCATTTGGAGACACCCTTAGTCGGGCATTTATCAGGTGTAATACATGTATTGTTATTTATAATTATTAGTTATTATTATTATTCTTGATTTTATTATTTTATTTTATTATTTTATTATTTCATTATTATTATTATAATTCTTTTTTATTTATTTGATTATTTTTATTTTTTGTCCCGGCGTACGGAGGTAGCTGTGAGCTACGAAAGATCATCTGATCCTCGTATCAGCCTTCCCTCCAGAGTCCGGTTCGTTTCGTTAGAAACGCTGAAGGGGCTTCTCATCTGCGTGTCGATAGTTTCGCACGATCGTCTCGATGAAAGAGAATCCAAGATCCGCTTTTGCTTTTTCCGTCCTCTATGTTTCGATGGCTTTTATCATGAGTAGTATCTTCGTAGTAGTTTAGCACACTTTTACTGTGCTTTTGCAAAATCGTCGTATTCGCCAAATGCTGCACTCGCTAGTTCGTGTAATCAGCGTTTGCCAGTCGGAACTATTGTGAATAGGCTTCCTCGAGCCGATGCATGTTTGCAATAGTCGCGCTTCGAGCTCGGATATTAGCCCTTTTTCGATACTTATTTGGTTGTGTGAGTCGCCAGATACAAGATTTTATCGACTTTCCGATTCAGCGCAATGTTGTAATTTTGTTGAGCCAATAGAAGAACGCATGTCGATAACAGTAGAGACTTTACGGTCGATGTTGCATATCTTTTTTAGTTAAGATTTATCGCGTTATCAAAACATTTTATTTTTTTCGCATATCGCCCTTGAATCTGTATTAAGCTTACCGAATTCGTGTTTGACGGGGTTGACCGGATAGTCGAACAGGGAATGAACGTCGCGATATGTTGATTCCGAAATCGAAGTCGTATTTCGCCTAAAATATTTCTCCAGCAACGACGTGTCACGTCGCGTGATGTTGCCCGCTAATCATATTCCGTACGTTTTGATTTTGGGTCCGAGCATTTCCGAAAGAATCTTGTTTCAATATATCCTCGGTGATTTGCCCGCGTGCACCGGTAAGCCCGTCAAAAAACGATTTTGGCGAGTAGGTGTGAGAAGTCCGGTATCTTTTTGTTAAAAGGAGTCACAGATATTAACTCAATCAGAATGAAGCCGATCATCGTGCCGTTATGGCGTGTCATATCGATGACGATTTCATTGGCTTATATAGTAGATTTCGATATCGTTATATCTTTAGTATGTAAAAATTAGAATCGTCGGGTGTGTCGCCATCGCGCTCTGAGACTATGATTCTTTTTATGTTTTCCTTTATAGTTATAAAAAATCGATCGAATTTAAAAACAATAAATATAGTCTTGTTGTTAGAACGGCTTATTAGGCTTTCGAATTCCGAAATATTTTCAGAATGGTCTTTGGAAATAAGAATTTGATATTTAGGCGTTTTTTTTAAAGTAGAAATAAATTATGAGTATGTCTCAATTTCTTCATTTACTTGAGGAGGCCGCCGCTTGTGGTATGTTCTTTACTGTTATCCGCTCTGCTCTCTACTTCGATGTACGTTATCGCATAATAGCGGCAATTTTCTTTGCAACATGGCTCGGGCATCTGTGATGGATATATGCTTTTATAGTTCGTTTTACTCTGATTCCGATATTCATTTGGACTCGAGAAAGATCCGTAAGTTGAACTGATAGTTCAGGAGCCAATTTTATCGAAATTTACGATGCCTTGCGATATTCGATGTAACATATAACTAATGGAATCTAAGAAAACCGCACAGCGGAATGTATTGGAATGCAACGCCATTTTCAAAAGGCTGCGATAGACTTTAGTTGTTTATTTAAGGATTGTTGCGGAAAAATACGAGGCGAATCTGGGCAATTTATCTGCAGAATACGATTTTCTTAAACACAGACGGGTGGTTTAGCCGAATAAGAACCGCGTCTGTATAATAACGATATGTACTGTTGAAACGGAGTTTGAGAGTAGTTCGACACGATATTTTCGTTTCTGGGTCTGCGACGTTTGTGTTGTCTTTTCTCGAACCAGCGACAATTGACGTAGAGCGAGACGAAAAGAGAGGTACTCAGTAACTTTTTCGAGAAACGTCTTCTAGTTAAGAGGCCTCAATATATACGCTCACCCGAAGACATCGATCAGTTACGATCGGGAAGACGAAGACGATGACGACGAAGAAGAAGAAAATAAACAAGAAAAAAAGGAGAAGAAGACACAAAGAAATTAAAGAAAGAGGTGTCAAAAAAGTACCGCAAATTTACTAAAAATATAGAGAAATTACGAGCGAGTGAACGTTCAAATCCTCTGAAGCTTTCGCGCGCCGCTGCCCACGGCGATGATTTCGATCTCGGGTGCGGTTCCTGGAGCGACCTCGAATTTATCAACATTCACGATATTTGGAGTAAACGTATTATATACGTTAAGATGATCGAGACGCCGTACTATCAAATACCGTCCAGGTTCGCGGAAATTAGGAAAGAGAGTAAACGGATTTACGTGGACCCCGAGCCCGATAAGAATAAAAATCGTAAAATCGCCAAAAAGCCGAAAATGGAAAAGAAACGCGCGAATAAAAAAGACCGCAGTGGTAGTGGCAGCGGCAGCGGCATCCAAGGCATCGAAGTTTCATTCCTCGAAAGAGAGGATGGCGAAATTGAAGAAGGAGTAGAAGAAAAAGAAAAAGAAGAAGAAGAAGAAGAAGATACTCTTGTTAGAGAAGTTGGTCCGGGTGTGAAAAAACCCGATGCTATTGAATCGAATCAAGGCTTGAAGAAGAAGAAGAAGACAAGCAATATCGATTCGAATAAGGAACGCGAAGTTGTCGCCGCTTCAAATCCGAGTGTAAATACGCTTAGTGATATAATAAAGGCGCACGGAAGGATAGAGCATCACCAGCGGCAGCAGCAGCAGCAGCAGCAGCAGCAGCAGCAGCAGCAGCAACAATCGTCCGATGCCTCGAAAAGGAAACACCGCGATTTGGTAGAAATTGCTCAAGGTCGCGGCGGTGGAGGCAATGAGAACTCGTCGGAAGAAAATCCACTACCTATAAACAAAAAGAAGAGTGATAGGTTAGAAGGCGAAGAAAAATCGCGAAAACGACATCGGTTAATGGACATGCCAGATTTGGAGATGCTGGGAGAAAATGATATTATTCGTAGCGATAATTTTCCGGAAGATATAAAGGAATCCGATCAAAAGAAGAAAAAACGCCAAGGCGAAGCAAAAGAAATTCGAACAGCTCTCTTATGCTTGAGAATCGCCTCCCACCAACCCGGGGCCACTACAAGTTAAATATAAGAAACTACTCCCTTCGTGTGTATGTGAGGTTGTTTTTAAATTGCCAATTCCCACACAGCTCGCGAGCGTGACGAGAAAAATTCAACCGGGCATTTTAAAGAAAAAAGACGCGATCGGGAGAATCTCGATGAAAACAATATAAAGTAGTTAATAGAATGCTGAATTTCGGAAAATTAATTAAAAGGACTTTACCTAATGTTTGTAGAAAGCCCTCCAAAAAATATGGTACTTGTGAATAAAGACGTAAATTAGTTCTTTATTATGGTAATGATGTATTATTATATTATTATTGTATTATTGTATTATTATTATTATGTAGTATTATTATTATTATTTATATTTTGATTATTTATTAATTATTATCATTATTATATATATTATTCTTATTATTATGTGAATGGGCTTTGTGGTATTTGGTTTTATGGATTTATTTATATGTTTATATTGTGGATATTTCATATATGATTGTGTATGAGCTGTCAGAAGTTGAATAAGATAAATGTTTCATCGGACTTCTCCTAATGTTAAAAAATTTAATGTTAATAATAATGTAAAGAAAGTAGTTACTTCTCTCTGCTTATGAGAACATTTGTTGGTTAATTATTTACACAAACAATATAAATTACGATTATCCGTACATGAATCTTTCCTGACGAGGAAGAGGAAATTGGCCCCGTCAAAAATGACGCAATTTTTTCTCGTAGTAAAAAACTTAGAAGCACGTCATCCTTCGACGACGGCGACGACGACGACGACGGCGACGAAGACGAAATATCGGCTCCTATTTTCCTTCCGCACCCCCAGGAGCCCAGTTCGATTTTTTACCCCGAACACGGTTGCAAAGTTTCGACGAGCGAAGATTTCGTAAAAGTCGGGCTGTCCCCCGAAATAAAAAAATTAGCGCCGCACGCTTTGTTCGTTCGTACCAACATCTCCAGTTCCCAGGCGACGGCGGTGTTGCTTATGATGAAACAGTTTTTTCGATATAGAAATATAATCGAAGCGCCGTCGCAGACGCCGCTAGACAATCGAGGGGGGTTCGTCTTAGCGGACGGAACCGGGCTCGGTAAAACCCGAATACTTTCTTCCTTCGTTTATAATGTAACTTCCAGCGGCAGTGCCGGACACGATAGTAGCGCCCGCGGGCCCGAAACTAAAAGCGATTACTCCTTTTTGTGGGTAACCTCGAAAACGGAGTTGTTCGATGACATTTTTAACGAATTACGCTCTACTAATGAGGAAATTTATAAAAGAGTGAATATCTATAAAATAAACGAATATATCGATTTAAAATCGCGGCAATACGACGTCGAAGAAGACGACGACGACGACGACGACGACGACGACACAGGTGCCGTAGCGACCGCCATAGTCTTGACAACGTATAAATTATTGCAAATTAATTTACCCCATTTCCTCAAACCTTTTTTAAATGAGGAAGAAAAGGAGGCGGAGGAGAAAGGCCGGTCTTTTAAAAAATTCGACGCCGTTTTTTTCGACGAATTTCACGCTATAAGAAACACATCTCCGTACTACGGTAAGACTATAATCGCTGGCAAGCCCGCCCCAATGGATTACGTTCAGTTCGCGAGAAAATTATTTCTCGATAGCGATGAACACACAGGGTGTTTCTGGAAACGGTTTAATATAGCCGACGCCGGCGACTTTCTCATCAAATTGTACAAAAAATACTCGTTTTGCGTACTCACGAGCGCCACGCCCTTCACGGAGGATGCGAATTTATCGAGCGTGGAATTCTTGGTGGGGAACGCGCTCCTCTTCGCCTCGGCGGGGGGGGATCGAGAAGGGATAAAAAGTAGGTTTCAAAAATTAAGCCGATACGTAAACGGTTCCTCGGCAAAGGGATCGATCACCATTTTGGAACCGATTTTGAAAATGCTGTATCACCACGGCTCGTACATTAGCAGGGTGATAAGCATGCGCGGGGTCGGTTGTTTTATGAGAAAATTAAAGTTGGACCCGGGAATACGAATGTGTTTTTCGGAGAGTAATCGATACATCAATTATCTGACCAAGATTCGGCAATCTAACTACCGAGACGAGTGGAAAATTGATTCCCGGGGAAAGGAGCTGGACGCGGCCGTCCCTTCACCGTCGATGACTCTATCACCCTTATTCGACGCCGTAAGTGATAGCGAGGAGCTCGAAAAAAAAATGTTCGTAGACTCCGATGGCGATACCGTTTATTACGTCGATGTCGAGGTTAGAAACGCTCTAAGCGCTTTCGGGATAGACGAACGAGCGGTCAGACGAAATCGTGAAGAGCTCGAAAAGGCGCGTTCGTTTCTAATATCTAAAAAAAATCTACTTTGGAGGAAATTCAAAGCCGCGATAGTGTTGTTTTATAAAAATTTAATTTTGAATTCGAAATCCAAAGGGTGCGTTTCTTACATGCTCAAATTGTTTCGGGCGTTCGCGGAAAAGAACAAGAATATCAAGGTCATTTTCGCAACCTCTATCACCGGAGATAACGCTTTAGTTAATAGTAGCAAAAAAATAACTAATTTGTTCGAAAGAAGGAGAAGAAAAAAGAGGCGACTGCGCGTCACCATCGGCGATCTCGAAGAAGAATCGAGGGTCGAAGACCAATGCTTGAGGGGAGGTAATCCGTTATAAGAAGGAAGATTATATTATTTATTAGAGGAGGAGGACTGGAACTTATCCGATCTGTGGCTGGACGGATGAGAGTGAGCGTGTAGTGGAAGCAGATTACTAATTGTTGCGGATCGCGTTGCACGCTTGTCAATTATTACTTGCCGAGCAGACCAGATATGGACAGCGGAGATATATCGGTTGCTAACGCTCTGTAGCTACGTCCGAGTGCGTGGGAACCATTTGTGCGTGATCTTTCCTAACGGTCCTGACGTCACTAGTCAAACGTAGATATGTAATGAGGGACGAATGCCTGGGTACGATTCGTTGATGAATGTCCGATACAGCACGGATATAACTATCTACCTAGCGCTCGCCTTGATAATATTGTTCGCCTGACTGCGCTCCATCTCTCGTCGAAAAAGAAAAATCCGAGGACGTCCTGTATACATTTTTGATATATATAGCTATATCTATTGAGAGGCTAACTTCCGGCATCCGTTCACCTACTTTCTCCCTATGACGAGAATGCGTTATCTCCCCCGATGGTGTATGCCAGCGTGCTCGGTTCGATCATGCTGGAGAGTTACGTGATCAACGGACTCGCGAAAGAAAGTCTTGTAAAGAAAGATTTTACGTAACAGGTCGCTCATAGCAGATTCGCGATCGAAATAATTCGTGGGCTGTTTAAATTTTATAGCCCGCAACATCGGAAAATAAAAATGTTCGATAGAATCCATGCGAGCTCCTATATCAACGTCGCAAGGTAATATGGCGATCTGTCGTGAGTATAGGGGCAGTACCGGTGTGCAATTCCACTCTGACATCGATAGCTGCATAGACGCGAATATACACATCTCAAAGACCCAAGACTAGCATCTTTTTTTGCGATTTTACCTTAGCGTGCTCCTTCTAGAGGTGTTGGTCACACTATTGGAGTTAGTGAGATCATCGGACTGATACCTATCCACCTATTAGGTCTTCCACGTTTACTACGTCAGATTCGGTTGACTACTCGATTTGTCACCTCGATCTGCCGTCTCGGTCTGAGCGAGCAGAAAGTTATGTCTCTGATCGATTGTGAAAAACGAATTCGGGGTGATGCACAGGAGTTTTTCTTCGATCCGGCTTATGTGTCGCGGACGCTCGTTCCACGGACATATTTTCGTACAGAGGGGCGACGAACTTATATAGCGATCAGTCACCCGAGGTATTTATGACTTAGCTGCTTTTCGGCGCAGTCTCGTCAGTCGTCTTTACGTACAGTCGTCTTTTTCGAAGAATACGTTATAACAATTATTGGTTATAGTTTTATAGTACACTCAGTTCTCTGCTCGACTCCTTTTCTTTCGGGCGGCTTATCAGAATCCTCGAGGAAGGAGTCTTGCTCTCCACTTATTATATTCTATATTAGGAGAATCGAGAGTGAGTTTTATCGTATTCCAGACAAGCCGCCTCTCTCTTCTCTTATAGGAGGAAAAGGAATTTGATGAGTAGAAATGAGCCTATAGAACATAATCCCCAATATCTATGCATCATAGGGTCTATCTGGTTTTCCTCCGACATGACGACGTACGAAGACGACGATCGACGCGAAACGAGCGCTGTTGTCTTCCCGGCTGCGGTCTGTGCCGCCATCGCGAGCTGGCGTTCGTGTCGAAATGTTCAGGTGACCGACACGTTCGGCTAAATAGCGCTGATTGGAAACAGATCTCCCGCTCTCTTACCGAGACGCCAAGTCGTCTTATTTCAAGAAAGTCGTCGACAAATCTTTCTTTCGCTTCACTGTTCAGGTCGTGATTATACCGAGTGCGCAGGTGAAGAATCGTGTACGTTGGCTTGGTGACTTGGTTCGTTCCAGATGCTCCTTATCGGCAGGGTGCTTGGAAGACAGCGCTTAGAGGGAGCTGTAGTACGGAACAATCGCGAAACAACGAATGAGTCTTTTGGCCTTTGGATTTATTTCGTTGCTATCGGTGCAGATTTATTCCGGTACTTGCCCTATGTTGACTACAGATATCGATCGCTTTTAATATCGAGATCGTTATTAAAGGGCGTCGATGACGTTGTATTGAATTTTTTATTTTCTTCGTGTTGGTGCTATATAAATTACACAGCCCGTAATTTTCTCGCAAATCGCGAATTTTATCTTAGCATGACGCGACCTGTCCGTAACTGTCTTTACAAGACTGGTGCATTCGGAGCTCCTTTGATTTCAGATTTCACGTGCATTCTATTGCGACTTTAGCTGGGATTATTGAGGACGGCGATGCGTTCGATTGTTGACGGCTGGCGTTTGTGCCCAAATTGTTTAGGATTGTCATTTCCTATGACTAAGCTCAGGCGGTTCCCTCTATTTTTAATTTATGCGACGAATAATGGCGATGCGAGCTGGTGCCGGTAGAGATTTGTATCGGGATCGTCGTATGTAGATAGATAGTCCTTCTTGTGACGGCACATTATCATTCGAAAATCGTAAACATCGTGGTAATCTAATCATGTGTCTACGAATATGATGAGGAGTTAGGCGTTAGAATTATAGAGACGGCTCGATACTTGTATATCGGCCCACTGAACGCGAACTCTTGCTACAAGAACGCGTCTATTTCCTCGCGTGTCTGTCTGATCTTACTGTGAGTAATGTTATATCGAACAAGCCGCTTCCAGATACTGCGAATATCGCTTTCAGTACTCGTCTCAAGCGTCGAGCTTCCTCATACCCGTTATCGCTTTTTCGGATTGGCTGGTCATTCCAGCCACGATAGGATATAAACTTCCATCCTCTCTGTTTCCTCTTTGCTGTCTTGACTTTACTTTCTTCTTCTTGATCTCCTCTCTTTCCCAACTACTTAATGACTTCGTACTCTCGAGCTCTTCTTGAACGACTTCCTCGATGGACGGCGCCGGCGCCGTCTTTTTTCTTCTCCTGTCTTTCGAACAAATTAGTTATTTTCTTTTTGCTACATATTAAAACTAAAGCGTTATCCTCCCGGTGGATAGAGGTTGCGATCGTATAAATGACCATTGTATTGCTGTTCTGTTTTCAAGCGATACGCACGAAAAACGTGTTGGGGTTTGTGTAATGAGATACCGCCAAAGCTTAGATTTCGAATTCAAAATTTTAAAGTATTATATACAACTGTATTAGTATTTTGGGTGCTTCGGTATTCCCCTTCGTTGGTTAGAATTTATTTTAGTCATGAAGTCAGTAGAAACGACGGACGTCTCTTTCGAGTCTCTTTCACCTGATTTTCGTCTGACCGCTTCGTTCGTTCTATACCCGATAAGCGCTAGACGCGGTTTCTAACCTCGACTCGACGAATAGAACGGGTACTCGCCACGGAGTCTACGACATCTTTTTTTTTCGAGCTGCCGTCGACATCATCACTTCCACGGCCGTCGAATTCGTAATAGGTGATAGAGTCATCGACGTGAACGGACGGCCGCGTCCAGCTCCTTTCGCCCTGCGAGAATCAAGTTTTCCACATCGTCTCGTAGTTTAGATTGCCGAATCTTTGTCAGGATAATCTAGTATTATGTATCGGATTTACTCTCCCGGAAAAACACATTCGTATTCGGCCTGAGATTGGTCCCATACTTTTAATTTTTCTCACTATAAACAACCGAGGCTTCCGCGCTGCTTGCTATCACCCCCTGCTAATATATCTGAGCCGTGACGATGATGGAAAGCAATTTCAAAATCGTCTCAAAATGGTGATGCGATCCTTTGCCGAGAACCGTTTACGTATCTTGCTTAACTTTTGCAACCTACTTTTTATCCTACCTCACCCCCCTCTCGGGCCTCGGCACAAAGGAGCGCTGTTCTTCATGAACTCGCACGCTCGTTCAAATTCCGCAATCAACTCCCGTGAAGGCGTGCAACTGGTGAAGTACGCACTAACGAGTATTTTTGTACATTTTGATGGAGACATAAGAAAACGTCTGGCGTCGCATGATTAATTAATCCGTTCCAGAAAACACCCTGTGGTGGTGTGTGCATCGTCTATCTTGTAGAAATATTTTCATCGCGACTGTATACAGTATTAATGCCATAATCGAGGGGCGGTGAAGCTTGCTAGCGATTATTATGTTTTACCGTAGTAACGTGTAGATTGTGTTTCTTACCTAGCGTGAATGGGAGTTACCGTCAGTTAAAAACGAACGGCGTCGATCCTTTTTTAAAAGAAGAGATATCTCCGAGTTATTCTCTTTCACTACAATAAAGAAATAGAGTTTTAAGATACAGTAGTAAAATATAATTGCAATAGAGTTCATACTTGTCAAGACTATGGCGGTCGTCTACGGCACCTTATCGTCGTCGTTCGTCGCGTCTGTCAGTCTTCTTAAGACGTCGTAATTGCCAGCGATTTAATCGATATATTTCGTTTTTTATAGATATTCACTCTTTTATAAATTTCCTCATTAGTAGAGCGTAATTCGTTAAAAATGTCATCGAACAACTCCGTTTTCGAGGTTACCCACAAAAAGGAGTAATCGCTTTTAGTTTCGGGCCCGCGGGCGCTACTATCGTGTCCGGCACTGCCGCTGGAAGTTACATTATAAACGAAGGAAGAAAGTATTCGGGTTTTACCGAGCCCGGTTCCGTCCGCTAAGACGAACCCCCCTCGATTGTCTAGCGGCGTCTGCGACGGCGCTTCGATTATATTTCTATATCGAAAAAACTGTTTCATCATAAGCAACACCGCCGTCGCCTGGGAACTGGAGATGTTGGTACGAACGAACAAAGCGTGCGGCGCTAATTTTTTTATTTCGGGGGACAGCCCGACTTTTACGAAATCTTCGCTCGTCGAAACTTTGCAAGCGTGTTCGGGGTAAAAAATCGAACTGGGCTCCTGGGGGTGCGGAAGGAAAATAGGAGCCGATATTTCGTCTTCGTCGCCGTCGTCGTCGTCGTCGCCGTCGTCGAAGGATGACGTGCTTCTAAGTTTTTTACTACGAGAAAAAATTGCGTCATTTTTGACGGGGGCCAATTTCCTCTTCCCGTCGGAATTCATGCTACGGATAATCGTAATTTATGGTTTGTGTAAAATTAAACAAAAATGTTTCATAAGAAGAGTACTTTTATTACAAATTACCTTGAACATAGATTTTTTTTAACATAAATAAATCGATGATCTTTAATTACTAAAAGTATAATAATAATAATAATAACTAATAATAATAAATAATAATAAAATATATAATAATCATATAATAATAATCAATAATAAATATAATAATAATAATAATAATAAGTATAATGAAATAGATAATAATCAATATATAATAATAAATCATAATAATAATATATAATAATAATGAAAATAATATTAATAATTAATTTTACGTTTTATTCACAGTCACTCTCATTATTTTTTGTACGTTATTTAAAATTTTAGGTCACTTTTCATTTTCCGATTGATTTCTCAATCCTCTTCTTTTTGTATCTCGGATTTCCCCCCGATCGCGTCTTTTTTTCTTTAAATCCGGTTGAATTTTCTCGTCGCTGTCGACGCCGCTGTCGTGGGAATTGATTTCAACCTCCTCGAGGGGGTGTTTTCTTTTTAACGAGCTGGCCCCCGGGGTTGGTGGAGGCGATTTCTGCTGCGGCTGCTTCGATTTCTTTGCTTCGCCTTGGCGTTTTTTCTTCTTTTGATCGGATTCCTTTATATCTTCCGGAAAATTATCGCTACGAATAATATCATTTTCTCCCAGCATCTCCAAATCTGGCATGTCCATTAACCGATGTCGTTTTCGCGATTTTTCTTCGCCTTCTAACCTATCACTCTTCTTTTTGTTTATAGGTAGTGGATTTTCTTCCGACGAGTTCTCATTGCCTCCACCGCCGCGACCTTGAGCAATTTCTACCAAATCGCGGTGTTTCCTTTTCGAGGCATCGGACGATTGTTGCTGCTGCTGCTGCTGCTGCTGCTGCTGCTGCTGCTGCTGCCGCTGGTGATGCTCTATCCTTCCGTGCGCCTTTATTATATCACTAAGCGTATTTACACTCGGATTTGAAGCGGCGACAACTTCGCGTTCCTTATTCGAATCGATATTGCTTGTCTTCTTCTTCTTCTTCAAGCCTTGATTCGATTCAATAGCATCGGGTTTTTTCACACCCGGACCAACTTCTCTAACAAGAGTATCTTCTTCTTCTTCTTCTTCTTTTTCTTTTTCTTCTACTCCTTCTTCAATTTCGCCATCCTCTCTTTCGAGGAATGAAACTTCGATGCCTTGGATGCCGCTGCCGCTGCCACTACCACTGCGGTCTTTTTTATTCGCGCGTTTCTTTTCCATTTTCGGCTTTTTGGCGATTTTACGATTTTTATTCTTATCGGGCTCGGGGTCCACGTAAATCCGTTTACTCTCTTTCCTAATTTCCGCGAACCTGGACGGTATTTGATAGTACGGCGTCTCGATCATCTTAACGTATATAATACGTTTACTCCAAATATCGTGAATGTTGATAAATTCGAGGTCGCTCCAGGAACCGCACCCGAGATCGAAATCATCGCCGTGGGCAGCGGCGCGCGAAAGCTTCAGAGGATTTGAACGTTCACTCGCTCGTAATTTCTCTATATTTTTAGTAAATTTGCGGTACTTTTTTGACACCTCTTTCTTTAATTTCTTTGTGTCTTCTCCTTCTCCTTTTTGTTCTTGTTTCTTTTCTTCTTCTTCGTCGTCATCGTCGTCGTCGTCGTCGTTGTCGTCGTCTTCGGTGGCGTTTTTGAGGCCTTTTTGAACGTTCTCGAAGTACTTATCGTACCGCTCTTTTTCGTCTTCGCTCAATTCGTGTTCGAGAAAAGCGTCGAAACCCAGACGAAAAAATCGTTCGAACTCTCTAATCCGTTCAAAGTTATCGTTTATAAAGACGGTTTTTAATTCCCTTAAACCGAACCCGTCTTTTTCCGAATCGTATTCTGCAGAATTGAGTCTCGCCTCGTATTTTTCCGCACAATCCTTAAATAAAACACTAAAGGGTTTATCGCGCTTTGAAAATGGCGTGCATCCTATTCCGCTGGGTTTCTTAGATTCTTCGTATTTGTTATCGAATTCGGCTCGTAAATTTCGATAAATGGCTTTCTTCCCGTTAATTTCGGATTTCTCGAGTCCCAAGATATCGGACAAGTACGACTTAAAGATATTCGATCGGCCCGACGCCATGTTGAAGAAAATTGCGCTATTATGCTAAACGTATCGAAGAGGAGGAGGAGGAGTAAGTAGGAGGGGTTTATAAATGAGAATTGAGAATCTATTAATTTATTTATTTAAAAACGTAATTTCAATTTTTTTCCCAAAACATTTAATTTTCGGAAATCGAATATAGCGTTAATAACAGATATTTTATTTTTTTTATTCGATCGTTTTTTTAATATTAATAAAAAAAATAAAAAAATAATAGTCTCGAGCGCGTGGCGCACACCCGCGATTTTTTTTCTACTAATTAGTAATCGAAAATCTACTATAAGATGACGTCAGTCGTGACCCCTCAGCAGTGCGTTTCTCTGTTGGAAGTTTTGTATCATTTTAACGAAAAAAAGGATCCGAACTCGCCAAAAATCGTTCTTTTGACGGGCTTACCGGGCGCGGGCAAATCCGAATTATTGAAAAAGATTCTTTCGGAAATGATCGACGCTCAAAAAATCAAAACGTACGAAATATTGATAGCGGGCAAAACTCACGCGACCGTGAACGTCGTGAGAAATATTTTAGGCGAAAACGACTTCGAGTTTTCGGAAATTCCTATCGGGACGTTTCATTCCCTGTTCGACTATCCGGTCAACCCCGTCAAACACGAATTCGGTAAGCGTTACAAGTTCAAGGTGGGCGATTGGAAAAAAATAAAATTTTTGATAATCGACGAATTTAATCAATGCAAATCGAGCGAAATTTTGTTCATCGACTGCGTTCTTCGTTTGGTCAACAAAAATTACACTTGCGCCTTCGGAGGCGTAAAAATCTTGTTTATCGGCGATAACAACCAAAATAAAAGTTTCGAAACAGGGGATATCTCCGAGGTCGAAGGCGACTTTGCGGCATTCGGTGAGGAAGCTATTCACATAATCGCGGGACTGATAAACGCTCTAGCTACCACGAACGGAGGGTGCGATTGGCCGAATACGAGCGATTTTGCAAAAGGCACAGGTATGTGGTAAACTACTACAGTACCTACATGAAGGACATAATAGGACGAAAAAGCATAGAATTTTCTATCGAAGAGTGCGGACATTTGTACGCGAGAGGGGGCCCCATTAGCGTTTCTGACGAACCGCGGATCTGGAGGGAGGCTGATACGAGGATCGAATATTTTTCCAGTTACCTCCAGTACGCCCGGAAAAGTTTATATATATATATATATTATTAATAATAAATAATAATAATAATATATAAAATAATAATTTATATATATATATATATATATAATAATAATAATAATAATAATGATAATGATAATGCCGCCGACGCCGTCAATGAAGAAGAATTTTCAAAAAAATTCGAAGAGGATCGATACGTCGAAGCGGTGTCGGAAGAAAGGATGACGCGAGGGGGTGGTAACTTGTTCCGAAACCTTCAGCAAATTGATGAAAAGTTAAGTTACAAAATGTTTATTTCAACGCGATGCCGAATCGTGTTCATCTACTCTTTCAAGAGGTTAAACCCGTTTTTTTCGATAGACGGTCTTTACTTCGGGTTGGGTTTAACCTATTTGGGAAGGAACAACTTCGCCGACGCCAGAGTTTGCTTACCGGAATGGAAAGTCTTTAGTCGCAATACGTTTCGGGACGCGCTATCTTCTCATTTTTTGAATCGAAAAATCCTAAAAGACGAACTGGCCAAAGACTATCGGAAACATTGTCGCGTGTTCAACTTCTTCAACGATAAAAAAGAGTACAGCAAGCTGGACATCGCCAAGGGCAACGCTCTTTATCGAATGACGAATAGCGAAGGGAGGGAAGGAACGTTAAAATTCTTGTGTTCGACGAATCAAACGACGAACGAGGTCGGCGCTGTAAATATCGCCCTTTTCGAAGACTCGCAACGGGATTGCCTAGATAAGGCGAGACTCAATTTCAAACATTTTTCCATATTCGTCGCGTTCTTGAAAGAGTCGTACCCCCTAAATTCGATTTCCGACGCGAGAAAACACGATTTCGATACCGTCTTGCGGACGTTACGACTGCAACGTAGATACAACACGGCGAGATTGCAAAGCTTTCGCGCGACGAATCGGTGGTATTACTCGTTAAAAAGGTACATCAACAAGGAATATTGCGACGTCAACGGAATCACGCTCTTCGTCGGAATGTACATTCGATTAAAACGCACCGTATTTTGCGAAAAAACGAGGGAGAGGGTATTCAACGGCACCACCGGCTTCGTTTTAAAAATATCCGAAAAATTCGTGACGATTAGAAGGTCGGATACGAACCACGACGTAACCGTCGGTTACGAGACTGCGGTGGACGGCGATTTCAAATTCATCTATTTGCCTATCACTTCGGAAACAACGTCGACCATATATTCCATCCAAGGCCGAACGATCGAACCGTCCGTGCACACGATCATCGACGCGAAAGAGAAAAAAAATTTTATTACGAAGGGGTCGAATCTTTACGTGGCACTCTCGCGAATGCAAACCGCAAATTTTACCATCGTGAACGCCGACGCCGGCGATATCGACGATATATACCGATTGATGGACCAACACATCGAGAACGAGCACAGCGTCAAGGCAACGAGTTTTTACGAAGAAATCCAAAATTTACCTCCTCCTCCTCCTCCTCCTCTTCCTCCTTTTCCATCGCGACCTTTGAGAAGACAAATAGATTCGGAGGATAAACCCGTCAGACTTTTTTTACAACACGGCGCGAGCTCGTTAACGATTCAATATTATTCACTATCTTTGAAATTTGTAATAGAGTTAATAATGAAATTTTCGAATTCGGAGATTTTGATTTCGAAAAACTGGATAAAAGGAATGAAGGTTGCAGAATGCTTGGACGACGCCTCCTCCTCCTCCTTCTCCGGAGCGAACGACGATCCCGGGCAGAGCCCGTACCGTTTTTCTTCGGCTCTTAAAACCTGCCTGCAAGATTTGTTCGTTTACGAAAAAAATTCGAACGAGAGCAACAAACGTTGCGCTTCGACTTTGAAAGACGCCTTATGGAAAAACCTCGAAATCGCTTATTGCGTATATTTGAAAAGCAGCGAAGTCCCTATAAACAGCTCCGTAACGACGAAGACGAAGAATCGAAAAGGAAAACTAACAGAGAAAAGTTCACCGTTGGTAAATTTTGGCGAAAAAGGCTATATTTTAAACTGGTCCGAATTTATAATCGTGTACGCGTTTTTTTTCACCCAGACGAATATGTACGTAGACGTCGGATCCATCGTTAATTACCTTTTTCATTTTTACGAACTAGAAAACCCTTTCGATACCCATTTCGGGTATTTCTGCCCGCTGCGTGACGACGACGACGAAAAAACAAAAGAAGAAGAAGATGAAGAGACCGGAGCAGCCGCTACCACCAATCGAGGTGTCACCACCAAAAGCAAAAATCGCCTCATCATCCACCACCCCTGTTGCTGCTTTTCGAATGCAAAAATCAACGCTGGACCGGTTTTAATTCGTTGTGGAAAATACACGGCGGCAAGCGGTCGAGAAATCTACCCCCTCTCCGACGCCATCGCCGCCGATATACGCGAAATCCCGAACGTTAATAATAAGAGAAATCGTTTTGAACAATTTAGTTTTCCGAAAAGCGCTGATAAAAAAATGAAATTATGGGACGACCCCGAACTTTATAAAAACTTCTTTCACGACAACAGCGACGATGACTTCGACGAAGACCATGACTACGACGACCACGACTACGACCACGACGATAACTATATTAACAGCAGCGGGAGCGGAAATATAAAATCTCGAATTGGTTCCGATCAGTTGAATTACAACACTCGGAAAAACCCTAAATGTTTGAAAAGTTTAATTTTTGTCACGAAGAGAGGAGAAACGGGTGCTGCCAGCAACCGCAGGAGCAACGAGAAGAAGAAAGAAATAGAAGATGAGGAAGAAGAAGAAGAAGAAGAAATAGAAGAATATTACGATTTAAAAACCCAATACCGTAATTTTTTTAAGTATTACGCTCAAAATTTGTGCTACGTGTTGTTCTATTATTTCAACCAAGTATTCAAAACTAAAATTCAAGTCGCTGGCAACAGAGAAATCGCCGCTGTAAATTTGTACAAAAATTTATTTCACAATTTCTTTCTCGGTGAAAAATATTCCGACTCGTGCGTAGAAGATATAATTCGATCGATGAGATCGTACTATCCAAATTTATTCACTACTGATATTAGCTCTTCGTCGAATAAAATAACTTTAGTGTTGATCAGGTATAGGCTATTTCCTCACGTCGAAAAAAAGATCCTAGGTGCGAAAACTAAAAGTATTCAAGTTATGATCGAACATTTAATTTCCCTCAATCTAGGATATTTCGACGGCCTAAAAATCGGAAAACCGGCCGTATACTCGGATGAAAACGTTTTAAAATTGAACGCTCGTGGGTTGTTGGAGGAGTTGTTGAAAGATTCGTCTTCGACTCCTTCAAATAGCGATTGGAAACACGCTCACTTTATTTCCGCATACGTCGAACCTTTAATAGATGATGATGGTGGCGATCGGCGGCAGCAAGAGCAAGATCATCATCAGCAGCGGCAGTATGAGAAATTTACCACGGTAGAAGAAACCTTTTCGAAAATTCGATGCAGTGAGTCTTCTTCTTCTTCTTCTTCTTCTTCTATTTCTTCTTCTTCTATTTCTTCTTCTTCCACCGACTCTCCAAAAAATGATATAAATATGTCGCACATTTTAATCAAAATGTTACTTCAAAACGTTTAAAAAATAAAAAAAAATATATATGTGTAGAAAAACAAAAATGATTGTTCATTTTCCTTTAAACTTTATTTTTCATACAACAACATCAACAACAAAAATGAAATATTAATAATAATAATAATAATAATAATGTTTTCATTAACCCAAAATAAAAAATTTCCGAATGACAACCCCTACCTCGATCGATACATTCGAACGCTGGATATTTTCGATTCGATATTACCCCCTAATCTTCAGGGAATAGAGGTGCGTAAAAGGGACGACACCAACGGGACGATAGTAGTAAGACCCTACGGGTTTAAAGCGTGGGTGAAAGACGGCGTGATATACAATTATCCGAGCTACATCGACATCTCATTGAGACAAGCTAAATGCCCGGGTGAAAACGATACCCTAGTCAATAAATTTATACCCCACGACCCCTTTCAAAAGGTTCCTCTGTGGAGAGACGCGTGCTGCCCGGTATTTAGAGCTGTTCAGAGATCCTTTTCGGATTACGAACGTATCTTCTTCCCTCTAAACGTGGTGGAGAAACGACTCGGAAAACCATCCAGAAACATCGAGGAAGTAGAATATTACTCGTTCGTTTTGGAAAAGAAAATTTTAAAAGTATTCGACTACATTCCGTCGAAAAAAAAGAAAAACACAGAGTCGGGTGACGATAGGTGAGTAGACTCTCGACAGGTTCAAAAATAAAACAAGTCGAAAAATTGTCGCAAAATATTTTTATTTTTCTTCATTAATTCAGCCCAATCCACCCCCACTATAAAATCTTCTATCTTTTAAAAAAAAAATAAATATAAATCATTTTCTAATTATTATTAAAAGGTTTGTAAGATTCCGATACAATTTCTTTTCGCTATTATTATTATATTATCTTCATCACTACCTTTTACGATTAAAAATTAAAATAAATTGTGAATACCAGACTTATTTTCCGAAATCATGGGGGCGGGATCTACGCCTACGGCGTCGGCAGCGGCAGTGGCAGCGACAACGACAACGAAAACGACAGAACCTGGTTCGGCCTCGTTGGGAGTCAAAGTTTACGAGCTAGAAGTGTTGAAAAAAATTTGTTGCGTGGTGAAATTCGACTCGCGGATCGCTTACAACGACGTACAAAAATCGTTCGAGATTGGAAAAGACGCCCTACTATTATTCGAACGCTTTTATCTAAAATAGTAAATTCGTGGAGTCGCGCACGGGTTAGGTCGTTTTTCGGTTCCCTGTCTCGGAATACGTTCACTCATAAGTAGCCCGGTGTACCGCTCCTTTCACGAGGAGAATCAAAGGAAGCGGGGCTGCCTGAACGCTTTATCGAGTAACATCATGCTCTAAGACTTAAAAGTATGTTTCTAATCCGATTATCTAGACGTCAAATATAAGTGACGCATCATCGAGGTAAGTAATATATTACGTGAGTGCTATGTATATGCGACGAATTCGCTGAAACTGTAAATTTCTTATGTTTGTAGAATTATCTTATATTAATATTTTCTGGATTATTTTAGATTTTTCGCGCTTAATGGCGTGCGACTGTTATTCAATCCCTCTCCCTGAGCTCTCAACTATATACGGTTTAGAAGCTGATCGACTCTCGATATCCCTCTTAAAAAGCGATGGTCGACGACCTCGTTAGGTCGCTGTTTCCTGGTTACCTGTCGAAAAAAGTCATACTGAATAACTAAGCAAGTGATACGCCTTTACGGCGGAATCGCAAAAGCGGACTGATACTTCGGCGTTTCGGTTGACGTTAATCCATTGTTGTTTAAATTAAGTAAGTAATCTTAACAAACTGATTTTATGACTTCATATAGTGACGCTCATCGGAACTATTCATAAGCGTAGATAAGTTTAAGGTGCAAATCCAGAAAACTTGAATTTTTCTTATTTTGTGATTGTAGTGATTATTAATTTTTTTAAATTGTACTTTTTTAGCACTGTTTTGCTGCGCTTAGGCCTGTAAATTCCGACTAGTTATATCAGTATCCCTTTCGTCACTGTTAATACGGGGATTAAGAGAGCGTATAAGTGTTTATCCCTACAAAAGGTGTCGTCGCTTCGAATGCACTACGGTACTGAATATTTTCGCTTGCCAGCGTGTGAAAAATTAGTGGCACTATTAATACAGGTGTCAGCGTTATGGAATCGCAAAAAGCGGGTCTGAATTAAACGCTATTGTCAAAGTAGTCATCATTTTCTGTGTTAAGACCTCTCGAAGCTAAGGAGTATCTCTTATCGATTAATGACGTTCAGTTATCGAACGCTCTCGAAACTACAGATCATAAGATCGAGTATAAGTGACGATTTCGGAAACATATTAATAATTTTTTATTATTTATATTGATACGCAACTCATTGGTTTTCTATATTTATATCAATGAGAGGTGTTCTCTTGCTATTGTCGCGCTTAGGGCCCTCTGACACTTTTAATACAAGTCCTTCTGAGAGTCATGCAGTATCGAGTTGACAGCGAAGATAGTTTATCCTACAGCCATAAAGGATTGTCGGTGCCTCGTGCCGTTTAGGGCCGTTTTCTCGTGTCGCGCTTCGAAAATAAGTCCACTAGATACATTACCAAGTGTTCGCCTTACGGGCAACTCGCGAAACAGAAGGCCCTCGAACAGATATCGAAGATAGCTTTTTGTGGTTAGCGTTAAAGTAATACTTCTACTAACCATTATGACCTCAGTATTCGGATGTAGCCTTCTTGGATACTAATATAGAGTACGACAGTTCTTAGTGCAGGACCTCTCCACGACTTCATATTTTTTGTGAATTAACAGTATATGATATATGATTTATCGAATGTTATTCTCTGTTGTCCGCACCGCTTCGGTCCGTCCAGTATGAACTAGATATCAGGTCTGCCCTGCGTGACGTCACCTATGTCGGTTTAGCTCAGATTTAGTGTGATATCACCTATACCAAGTTTGTCCACGGCGAGCATCAGTTATGCTCGTTTATATCGTTCACCGTCGAAGAAGGTCACTATGAGAAATATCTCTCTCGGTGTCGTCGCCTCTCTCGCGGCAAATCTCATAGGATACGCGAGCGACGAATATCGTAGTAAACCCCCTTATTCTGCTCCATTCGAAGTATCTTCCAACCGATCCGGACGTCAGTATATCGCACGCGTCATACGGATAAACTAATTATAAAGTCGAAATGTATCTAAGCTGCACAACTTGCCTCTGATATACTGTTATAACATATGTTTTACTCTATTACTCTTTGTGTGCTCAATTTTAAGAATTTTATATTAGTGACTCCCCAGTCCGAGCTGTAATTACGACTGAGATATTTCTCATTCGAATATCTAAGAATTAAGTCGCAAGTGGTGTCGCGTTACCGGGAAGGCTCGGAAAATATTAATAAAATTAAGTAATGATGAACGTCACAAGTAAACATGTGGAAGCATAGTTTATCATCCCAGCGCCAATGGTCTTAGAATCGCAGAGTCACGTACCACGTTCAGGCTCCTGATTAGGTCAGCGATCCCCTCCTCTCAAAGTCGAGCACCAGCATATCATACATGATGATCGGCCCAGTCCGGAGATAATCGACCACAAAAAATATGACGAGGGTTGAAACCGCCTCGATCGACAGATACTGCACCTTTTGTTAAGTTTTATTCAGTATCATCACGCCCGCTCATATGAGTGATCATATAGTGACGCCTTTATTCGGGACACTAAGTATGAAGCGTCCGAAGTTGCCGGCTAGCAAAAATCACACAGACCATTCTATTTTTTTGTGCATAATACTCTCTCCTCTCTAGAAAATTTTTAAGATTTTTCGCGCTATAGAGCTTCTCGACTAACAATATCCGTATCCTAATTTCGTGGCGTCACTTTATATCGAGGATTGAACGGCTCTAAGACTATCTGTATATGCCTAAACAGAGGTGTTCGCGCTCCGACACCGTTAAGAGATCAGTTTTTCGGTTCCTCATCTCGAAGAAGTCACCATATGAATACGAGGGTCGGCCTACTCGGCGAATCTGCAAAATGCTGAACGTGCTTTGGATACCCCCTTTATGTTAATGTCTTAACAAGTATTCTTCTAGAACGATTATGAGACTCTAAGCCTGGAGAATATAGTGACAGCGTCATCGCGGAACTATATAAGTCGAACGTTTAAGTGCAAATTCGAAAACTTAAATGTTATTTGTGTGTTGACGTTATCAGATTATGAGTGTTGTCTGCGTGATTTCTCTGTCTAATTTTCTCGTTATAGAGACCATTCGAACTACTGAATCAGATTACCCTTACGCTGATCAGTCCAAATATATACCCGCTGTGAATCCGTAGTTAATTCCTCTCTACAAGTTCCATCTCGCGCGAGAGCCTGTTTATGTCGCTTTTGCGCGGGTTCTCCTCGACAAGCGACTTGCCCGTGAGCAAGGTACCTGCCATTACGTGGGACTATACGGAGCAAAGCAGCCTCGAGACGCTTTCGGTAGACGTCTTGTTACAGCTTAAAAGATATCTTCAAACGATTATACTGCAGTATGTACGCCTCATCGAACCTATATATAAGTCGAAGTTCTAAAATATTTCAAATTCCAGTAGGTTAAAATTCTCTTGTTGTGAAATAGTAATTTTTTATATATATATATCCTCGTTATATATTACATTCTCCTGCTTAGGCTTTTCTGACTTTATCCTCGGTCCCCCTCCCTGGATCGGCACTGTGTTCGTCGATATAATAATCGTAGAAAAGCGCTGTGATAGCGCAAGCACGTTATAGGTCGTTTTTCGGTTCCTTCCGAGATATAAGATCACTAATTATTACAGCTGTAGCAACTATACGGTCTGAAATCTTGCATGAACGCAGACTGATACGCTTCGAGGTTACCGATTTATGTTGAAAGCTTAAAAGTATCCTTCATTAGCGAATGTGATGAGCGATACATACGCTGACTTCTCATCGGTATATCTAAATATAAGTACAGAATCAGTTCTTAAGTGCAAATTCCGAAATCTTCAACTTTTTATTGTTGAATTTATTATCTCATTAATTTTTTCACTAACTGTTATTTTAATTCGGAGCTTAGGCTCTCTCGAACTATTCTCCGAGTTACCGGTCGACTGATCACTAAATCATCGGGTCCTGCAAGCTCGACTAGCTTATCGCCATAAGACAGAGGGCTGTTATCGAGCACCCTTAGGTACGTTTTTTCTCTAGTCGCATTCGTAAAAAGTCAACTTATTATAAGTACGAAGTGCTCGCTACGTGTGATATCGCACAGTAAAAGCGGAGAGTTCCTGAAGCGCGACTTGAGGTCCTCCATATTTAGTTTAGCTTCAGTATCTTCAACACCGACTTTATGAGTCAAAATAGTGCGCCGTCCTCGCGACATAAATAAGATCGCGGAGTTATGAGTGCCACAGAGTTCGAAGACTTACAGTGTTGTTATGTGTGAAATTAAATTCTCATTATTAAATTTATTTTTATGCATAATGTTTAGCCTACAAGGCGTATATCTCTCAGTTCCATACCATGGACGTCACGCGATTACTTATATCGGAGTTATGAGCGAATTGTTATACCTAAGAAAAGAGTTGTCGCGCAGAAGTCACGTTCAGGTCATTATTCGAGTATCCTTACGAGGAAATCCACGTGTATATATTCACTAGTGTCGTCGCTATAGCGAGCAATCTCAAAGCGGCTGAACAGCTTTCAGTAGGTGACCAGTTGTGTTTAGTCTAAGAGATATTTGTCCAACGCTATATTGTGTTCAAATATTAGTGGGACGCCTCCATTGGCGGGCATCACTTAAAATATAAAGCTCGAATGTGTGATAATGTTGCGATCATTCCGAGAAATATAAATTCGTTTGTATAGTGGACCTTAATTATTATTTAGCTTTTTACATGATTTTTAGAATTTCGCAGCTTAGGTGCTCTCTCGGCTCTACTATGATCAGTTCCTTTCTGACACCAATTTAACGACCTATAACGGGTTGAAGCGATAGTTATATTCCTAAGAAAAAGTGGTTGTACGGCGACGGAGAGGCGTATAGTGTTCGTGTGTTATTCGGGTCCCTATCTACACGTCACTTTCGAAGAGCCATAGTGCGCCTTTCGGAAAGTCGTCATTCCAGCGAACTGAACGTGCTATCGAAAGTACCTTTTGTAAGATATAAGAAGTATCTTACAAAAAACGCGAATAATAATGCGTCGCATATTGCGTCTCATCGGAACTAGTGAGATGATATAACGTCGGATATGTTAACTAAGCAGGTTAAAAAAAGATCTCGAGAAAAAAGAGGGTTTAAATCTCCGAGATATCGGATGGATAAAGTATATAGACTTCTTAACATATATTCAAGCAAATTCGAAACTTTAAAATTTTTTTCTGAAATTTATTATTATTATTTCTTATCATTCGAATTTTTAGATCTATTTCCTCCGCTTAGGCCTCTCCACGTTATATATTTCCCTCTCCTTGATTCCAACTATTATCGAGTGTTGGAAACGTAGTTTACCATAAAAAAGGTTTTGCTCCGCGAGGCACGGTTAGGTCGTTTTTCGTATTCCCTTCGTAAAGCACTTTCACAATAGTTCGCTTTACAGGACATCGTCTCATCATATAGCTTGTGTTTGGTTCGCTTTCGAGTATCCATTATAGTTTAAGTGCTTAAAGTGACTCTCGCATCCACTTTTGACGATCCATATATAGTGGACCGCCTCTATCTCTGGGTAACTATATTATAAGTAATGGATACATAAGTGAAATCTCTCTCGTTTACTTAAAAATTTTTTAGTTGTAGATAAAGAAATATCTCAATTTTGTATTATTATTTTATCTCAGATTTTTTTAGATTTTCACACTTCTGGCCTATTTACGACTTATAATCAAGAGTTTCCATATCCTGAACGAACATCCTTAATACGAGGAGTTGAAGCACGAAATAGTTTTATCCTAACGAGAAGGCTCGTACGCGCCCAGAGCACGTTAGGTTAGTTTTTATCGGTTCCACTTCAGAAAAAGTCAAACTATTAATTAATAGTGCTCGCCTATAACAGTGAATCTGCTTAATATAGCTGGTCTGAACGCTTTCGAGTACCATTTGGTTAAGCTTCTAAGTATCTTCAAACCGAATTTATGCTAATAGGACGCACTCATCGGGTATACTTATATAATGTCTGATACTATAAGATGCATATATATCAAAACTTAAAATTATATTTTGTTTTGATATTATATATTATTTTTTCATGAATTTTATTTCTATTAAGATTTTTTCGGTCCTTAGACTTTCGATTATATATAAAAGACTCAGTCTTCGCATTCCTGACGACCGACCTATATCGGGTTGAAGCCATGAGTTTTCCATAAAAAGGTAGTCGCGCGAGAACGTTGGTCGTATTCTTCGTTGCGCGGTGCGAGAGAGTGCTCACACCCCCTATCATAATCAGCTGCGCCTTGACGGGAATCGCAAAAGGCGGGCGAACGTTTACTACCGTCTTATATGAGTCAGCTATAAAGTACTCTTCGAAACCTGGATATAATAGCGTACATTTGATGACAACGCCTCATCGGCAAACTAGAATACTCTTGATGTTAGAGATGCAGTTCGAAAAATAGTGATAGTGGACTATAAAAAACGCTCTTGTCGTCTATATTTACTCTGAGAGAGATTTTAGATTTTAGAGCACTAGACTTCGGAGCTTAAAACTATCACACCTTTCAGACTTAACTCTTTACTACCTTCACGGAGTTCGTTCAATACCATTCGGACTTTCAAATTCGACCCTCACTTCGATTTTTTACTTAGTTACTCTCGATTAGCTATTTACTCTACAGACTTTACTTAGACGCGGTATCGACTAAAGCTTAGACCTTTCGACTAATAACTGAGCTTAGATACCTATCGTATATACGTTATATCCTTACGACTTCGGGCGACGTTTACGGGCGTGTGACTTATACTTAGACGTTTTGTCCATCTTACTTCCTGTGCCTGATATAGATAATGACTCTTCGGACTTCTAGCGACTCGATCTTTCGGACTATTATTACTTATACCTTCGACTATTTCACAGTCCCATCTGCCTGACGTACACTGTTAACAAGTAGGTGCCGGGGTATGAAAGCTCGAATATAGTTCGTATTCACACCTACGGAGAATGGATCGCCGCTCGAGAGTAACGTTAGGGTCGTTTTCGGTCCACCTTCACACGTGTGCACGGTCATAATATGTGTCGCTTACGGGAATTCGCAATAAAGCGATTTGTAACGACTTTTCACCGTCACCAATTTGTTTAATGCTTAATAAGTATCTTTACAAACGATTATGACGTAAATTATAGTCGACGCAAAACCGCTCCTCTATGTCGAGGAAACTATTTTAAGTCCGATTCAAGTGTCTAGATTTTCTAAAGTCGTGAGAGAACTGATAAAACTTTTATTTAAGATCGACTGACTTCATTATCTCATACTCTTGATTCTATTCATATTTTCTATAAGAATATTGCACTTAGGACTCGCAGACTAAAGGAATTATTTGTCTCAAAATTCCCTTATACCGTGAGACACATATAATCGGTTAATTAAGCGAATCAGTCTATCCCTCATGGATGATAGAGTTAGTCGCCGAGGGCAGCGAACTCCTCAGGTCGCTCTTGGTAAACGGGTTTTCGCTTCCGGAATAGTCATATTACTAAGGTCTTTCTAGTTGTCCTCTACGGGCAAAATACGCCAAAACTCGGTTGTCCGAACGTCTTTCGAGTGTTACCATTTTTATGTTTAAGCTCTCGAATATATATGCAAAAGCATTAATGATCGATGCATCGTATAGTGAACGACTCGGAATGTCGGAGAAAACACAGATATAAGAATTCTGCGACGACGACGGATAGAACACTTCTCCAGGCATATATCCGGATTGCACATATGAAATGGTTTTTTGTGAGATTAGACATCTTACATTTATTTATATTGTTTTTTCATGATATTTTTTTATAACTTCGTTACTATCACTCCTATCGCAGGCTTTTATATCATGATCTTCCTGTCACTGACGATCATCATACATGCGAAGGGTATCTGTTAGCGATAGTTATATCATAAATAACGGATGTCGCGTCGGCGACGTTAGGTCGTTTTTTGATTCTCCCGTTACCGCAAAAACGTCATCCGTTGTAGTTCTCAATATAGTGTGCTGCCTTACGAGATCGTCTTAAATCACGCTGAAACTCGCTTTCGTAGTACTATTTTTGTTAAAGCTTATAAGTTATTTTCAAAAAAACCGATTATGACTGTATTAAGCGAGTGCTACTGCAACTAGTGGTCGACCCGGACTTGTGTCATAAGTCACACTTCAGTTTTCTTGCAAGTATAATCCGTATAAATGGACAGGAGGCATTATGGCCGAGCATCTTTCAACCTAGGCTGCTTGTGACCTGCACATTCCGATATACTTTGTTTATTCAGAATTTCGGTAGGTAAAATAAATTCCTGATATGGAGGATAAATAACATTAATAGAAATCTGTGCACCAAATTCCATAATAAATGTAACAGCTCTTCTATCTTTAGTGGCACCTAGCACTATAGCATTGTCAACGCACCTATACATTCAGCGAACTCTTGGAATAGATATTCCGCCCCTTATGAATGTAAGATTGTAAACTTTTTAATTTAAGTGTTAAAAATTTAGGAGTATTGTTAAGGACCATGATAAATACGTAGTATAGAAGATGGTCCGAATTCTTAAGTAAAGATAAGCGAAAATCACATCTATTTATTATCTAAAGAATAAACCATAATTAAGATACAAATATGTATCTAACATATTTATGTAATACAGTTTGAAATATAATTAGCGCTGTCGATAGTTATTCTGCTCTCTCCTACGAGGAAATTCCCTGCGCTATAAATTCTATATATTAATAATAAATGGAGATACATAAGAAGATCATATTTGTGTCCATAACAAGTATATAAAACTCGCACTAAAAGGAATCAATTATACTCTAAGTTTAAATATTATATAAAATAATTCGGTAAGAAAAAAAAATAAATAATGGTCATATAATATAACTCAAAATGGTTTTAAACCAGTAACTGTACATTTCAATCTTTATTACAATTACGTTACTGCACTCCTACTGTAAGGTTAGGCTGTAATTCTATACGTGCTCAGTGTCCTCATTGACTCGAAATCCGTGACCCGAACGTCGGTCTAATTGATGACTATAAACGTATTGAGAGGAATTTAAGGACAAAAGTAACAGAAGGACAATTTTAAAACGTCCTTTTATTAGGAAATCAAGAATATTTAAAAGAGTTTTTCGGGTGACACAAAAGAGATGAGGATAGAACAAAGAGACTCTTCCTTAGAGTTCAATCGAAGTGAAACAGAAGAACGAACCGAATACCACGATAATACTTGCTCGGAAAATTCGATGATAATAACATTTTTATACCGAACGACCTATCTCAAACAATTTAAGTAGATAACATTCGTCTGCCACCCATAGCTTTTCTAAGCCTAACTTTTACAGCTATCTCGTACGGCAGTCACCGCATGAGGCTAATATTTATGTAATCGGATGATTCCGCGATAATACATATATAGCTTCATCTATGTATTTTTAAAAAGACTCGTTCTGTAAGTTGCGAAAAGAGTATTCGCGCGCAGGGTTATTACAATAAACACAAGGGAGCGAGTAGTGATTATGCATGCGTAGAGATAACAGTGTCATCCTTATTAAAGTCGCACTCTCGCGAAAATTCTATAAGGTCTTCGACGTACTTTGTGCAGTATTTGATCAAGTGGCCGGCTCTGGCCTCGTTCGAATAAAAAAATGGGAGCGAGAATGCGTCTATTCTCACGAGCAGGACGCGGGTCTCCGCAGATCGGAAGCACGCTCAGCAGCGGGCGGAATATACGTCTCTTGGAAAGGAAGTCAGAATTCTATTACATTCGACATCGGACCGCCCTACCTTCTCATCAGTGTTCTCTATTTTTAACGTTCAATTTTAGCCGCGACAAGAAGGAAAACGGACAATGGTTCTTACGACTACGAGCGCGAATGACGCTAAGTTACTACAACCATTTATCCATCTGGAAAGACCGGGTTACGTTAATCCAATGCCTGATCTATGTTTTGCGCTCGATAATTCTCTAACTATAGAATCCCCATTTACTCTGGAAGCAGTTTGGAATATGAGAGTGGTATGTCTCGGAGCGAGGGTTTGCGAATGAACTTCCGGATAAGAGAGAGAAAAAAATCAGAGCTCAATTATATTTTTCACACTTAAAACTACGTCCTGTTCCTTTCTTCCTAAAGGCGTTTCCATTTCTGTGCCGATCGAGAAATACATATCGCATTATATAGATATTCCCATAGCTGGTAATGTAGTGCGGTGCAGGCACTCACCTTTTTCAGTCACAGTATAATATCGTACTACAATCTTTTTGAAATAATATATGCGCCGAGTTCGGAGGACTAATAATTAGTCGAGAAAGTTCCCTATGAAAGAAGTCAGTTCAATCAGGGGTCCCGCGCTTAAGAGTATCGATTGATTACGTTTTAGACATTTTACTTCCGACATTTTAGATGAAAAGAAGAATTACCCCACGAGATGCCGTGCGAGCTCTTATGGTTTAGGGGAGATGAGTTCAATCTCGAGGATATCTTCGATCGGTTCCGATGCGGCGCGCTTTTCGGACTGATTGAAAGGCTGCGGAGGTTAATTGAAGACAGTGGTGTAGTTTCATGACTCGAGATTAATAGAATCGTGTGACGATTTCACTGAAGAGACGGAGAGCGAAATCGCTTCTCAGTGATAAGATATAGGAGATATCGTATAAGTGTTAATGAATGTAATTGTTTGATTGAATTACTTAGGTATCATATATTAACAAATAAGGAGTCAAAAAATTAAATCGTCTTCTTCCTAATGTTTATCAGTCTACGCGTTCCTGCGCGGATTGTTGATTTCTCTGTAGACGGGCTGTGTCCTAAGCGAATCGATCGGCAATTCGCCTCGTGATCGTCATGTACAGAGAAATTAAGAAATCTTTAATAAAAAGATATATTATTTTAAAATCGATTTATATCTCTGGAATTTTGTGTAACGTGCATATCAAAAAAAATGGGACACATTGGAATAGGATTAACGATACTTTTTGGTTTGCTCCGCAACCGTGTGTCTGTTTGAGGATTTACGGAGACACGCGCACACTGACCGAAATAAAGAAAAATTCTTCTAGACCACGCCGTATCGATCCAGCAGCCTCGGAGCAAATGCAGTCTTAGTATCACCCAGAATCGTTTATCGTAGGTGAATAAATAAAATTGGCGACGTTTATTGTATCACCGCCTTTATCTGGCGAAATTTAGATGGTAGAGATGCAAAATTCTACTTAAAGAAAAAGTATATATTTCAAAGATGACGACAATTTAGTTGATTTCCTTTGTCTTGGCTAGTGATTTCCATGTTGATTCTTCTAGGGTTATGATAGTATTATAACGTTAATTAAGATCTTTTATTAAAAAATTATTGAGATGGATAGAATGTTGCCTCGCGATTATGCCGTTTGAGTAGGGAATCTTTTAAAACGGCATACCTGTTATCGCTAATCTTTGGCTCATTGACTCTCTCTTTTTACCAATATTTATATATATTCTCATATTATTTTTCGAGAGTATTGGAGAGCTGAATGTTATTTAAACTAACAAAATTTCTATTATCAGCTTTAAAATCGTCAAATCATATTTTGTTCGTTCCTGACTCGTATCGACTCGTCCGCATCGTAGTTATCGCTTGTCCGCTAAGAGAACTAATTGGGATAATAAAACGGAAAAGAAAATATTCAATTCTAATCATTAATACGAGGTCTTCTACGTTATTTCATACGCGCGTAAAGATGTAGTAATAAGCACCTCTCTGTTAAAATGCAAATTGTCTATCTTAAATATTGTTCTGTCGGAGGATATTGATATCTTCATTCCTCCTTAGTCAATACCTCGGAGCAGAAAGGGTTAGATAAGAGAGAAAAGGCTCAATAAGCTAAATAAATCTAGGACCCTCTTTTTTTGTTATATGAGATCGCTATTTTAAAACTTGAACACTATATAGTTTGCAATCAGTATAGCAAAGGAACTGCGTCAAGTATATTTGAACGTCGGGAAAAAACGGCGGTTGTCATCTTCTGCTTTCTTTCGCTATAGTTTTCGCATTCGCGCGGCGGGATAGGAAGAAAAATATGAAATTTTGAACGGAACTAATAACTTATCGCCCTTTCAAACGGGCAGAACCAAACCATTGTCTTTATCTTTCGTCTTATCTGTTACTAGCACTACGACAGAATGTCCTACGATTAACTATCGCAATGCTCTGTCGCCTGGTACATTAACGACGAATCTTTAGCAGTTTCTCATTTTGTCGGAGTCCGTCTAGAATATTGCGGCAAGATGTCGACGGACATTTGTGGATGAGTCTAATTAAAAATGTGGGAAAATATTGACTTTGGTGTCTTCTATGAAAAAGTCTGAATTTTATCGTAAAGAATATTTCATTGGCGATATAAACTCCAGAAGAGAAAATGAAACCCTCACGAGGATGTATTTAGGTATATTAAACAAGAGTCAACGCTTCCCCCTAAGGGAGAGCGGAAGAAATTAATTTAATATTTACACTTTGCGTTGTTAAACGCGATATTCTTATTCTTCGGGTCCTGTAAATACATAAAGATTCATAAATAAATATTTATTATTTCGATTTTTAATATCTAGTGGTCTAGAGGAGCGTAGCCTAGATGTTATGACGAATTACGAAATATTCATTTTTGTCTTATTATATCAAATGAGATTATGGAAAAAATGTAAATAATGAATACATTGGATATAAAGCTGGTTCTATAAAACAAGTTTTAATTTACTCTCGGATAGAGCACTTACAAAAAATAAAAGAAATTTGTATAGTTAGAAGTTTTTTGCAATCCACCACTCAACGCAGTAGATAAGAAAGGCCTTTTCCCGAGGGATAGAGCTCCCACGCGGGAAACGCGAAGATGCTTTTCTCCCGATTCTAGACAAATTTGTCTAATATCGCTTGAGTAGAAACCGTCGCGTCGACTCGATGTAGTTGTCGTATTTTGACCCAATCCCACACGGATTCCACTTCCACTGATTACCGATGAGATTGTTTAATCCGTTCTCTTTAATCGCAGCGCGCGAATATTATTTTCCACTTCCACTATTCGCCTTTGACTCTTCTTAACAACAACAACAACGGTGCTCGTTGCTTCTTTTATACTACTTTTAGATTGATATTAATAGTTAGACCGAATTACGGATCATCATCGTCATTAGTCTAGCCACCCGATGAACGTAAGAGAGAGGAGAGAGACGGCTTAAAAACCTCTTTTCTCTCTATTTCCCAGTGGCGAATATCAACGATGATTTCTATACTGATTTGGCCCATCTAACTATTTATCTGTCGGGCTATCTTTCCCGCGTTTTCTAAAGAATAATCGAGTAGCGCGTCGTCGATGTTTCTTTTCTCGAGCGATCGAAACGATAGCGGCTGACCGACACCTCCATAGGCGCTCCCGCCATTTTCGAGAGATTATTTTTTTCGTGCTATGTAAAATATATATTTTTTACCGCTTTTTTTAATAAAATTTTAAAAAATGCATTTATTATTATTACCCTTTTTACATTTAGTACGAGTGTATAGCGCCGTTTTACATGATTCTAGAAGCACGCACGCGCCTCGTATATCGTTAATACTGGAGAGGTTTTGTTTTTCTGTTCCGAAACGTTTTTAAATCCCTTGATCCTTCGAGATTAATCCTCATCAACGTCTTTTCTACGAGGCGCGGCGTATAATAAATAACGAAGATAAAAAAAGGGAAAAAACAAGTAGTTTTTTAAAACCATTTTATTATATTATATTATATTATATTAATTATATTATATTACAGAACATTGAGCTTAATACATCTACATTACTTTTTTAACAAAAATTTCAAAGATCAGTTTTTAAAACTTCGTTCGTATTTTGATGTACGTCGCTTCTCCACCCTCCTAGTTTCTCGGCCAAGCGAGAGCACATTTCGTCGCAGTCACCGATGAGGCTTATATGGGCGCACGAATCTAAAACTCGGTTAGTTTCGTTTATCGATGGAAATCCCTTGACGGGTTCTGGATTAATTAAAATCCGAGGGCAAGTATCGGGCACCTTATCATTCAAAAATCTGAAAGCGTAATCGACTAGAGTGGATCCGATTATGATTAGTAAATCGCATCTTCGAAAGTCTTCTAGATATCTCAAATATCGTGGATCGAAAGGCTCCATCACGAATAATACGTCAGGTCTCACCACACCATCTTCGCAAGCCGAACACGCTGGGGGAGTTCTATCCGTCGTCGTCGAAATTTCGTTTTCCATCCATTCTCGACTATACTCTTTTCGGCATAAAAGACAACGAGCCGTTTGGAACGAGCCGTATAACGGTACAACTTTTTCGGCGGGGGTTCCCGCTACTACATCCAGGCCGTCTAAATTTATCGTATAATTTCGTAACAAAATTCCTTTTTCGTGAAGAAGTTTGATGAAATAGTTCGTGGGAGTCGGTTTAAGTTCCATCGAGTAAAATTCTTGAGCCATTTTCAAGAGCGGTTTTTGATTCCGTTGATAAACTTCGGTGGATAATAAACGTTCTGGGTGGTCTATCAGCTCTTAGGTAACGTTGTATCTGGCTGCATTTTCTTTAACAGTTCGGAGCATGAACATAAATGGCGAGGAATTCTCGCCGAGGTAGAGACCCCCGCCCCCGCTAACGTGATTACGTTTTTACACTTTCCACTTTTGATAAAGGAAACCACATCGTCGGCGTCGTTGAGTGTGACGCGTAGGGTCGTAGGGGTTTTCTCTTCCACGGTTGGCGCGTCGTTCATCGTCGTCATCGTCAGTGGCTTGACAATGTTTTCAGTCATGCTTGGATTTGACGGCGTACGAGATTAATAAACGGCCCGTCCCCCGCCGCTTTTTATATAACAAAATTTGAAATAAATTTAATAATTATTTTTTAATTTAATTTGAGACGTAATATTTTAATTATGTTGCGAAAATATTTTTTTCTAGATTATTTTAATTTTTTATTTCGTTCACAAAATTGATTTTTCTTAGTTTAAAAAGATTTTTATCAATATAAAAAAAATTAGTACGGCCAATTAAGAAACGAAAAAATAAGAAACGTTAATGAAAATGTTACCGAAATTTAACGTCCGATAATGAATAACGGAAGGAGGAGATGACGTCGAAAAAATTGATATTTTGAAGAAGAAGAAGCATATACAAATCATCGAACCCGGAGATTAAACCCTCTTTTCTCGAGATTCTTTACCGTTTCAACGATCCCCTCGATAGCGCTTTCTTTCAATCCTTCGTTTATTTCGGAAACCACCCTCTCGTACGCCTGCTCGAAAGGGATTTCGCAATCCCGCAATCGCGTTTCTAACCAATTATTATTGGTCGTTAAAAGTTGAAACGCGTAGCGGAATATCTCTTTATGGTCGAAAATTCGGTCAACGTCTTCGGTCGACAAATTCAGTAGTTTTAGAGCCACGTTTTTTAAATCGCGCAAATCGAACCCCCCGATATTTTTTTGGTCCACAAAGTTAAATACCAAGTCCTCGTTCAATTCGACATTTAAATCGTAATCTATAACGCGTTCTTCGCAAAACCTTTTCAGCTTATATTTTAAGAATTTTACGTCGCTGTCGCTGTCGTGGTCGTCGTTTTCGCGGGCGTTTTCTCGGGAAGAACCTTTTAGGTCTTCCAGGAACTCTTCGTAAAGCGGTCGGCTAAATTTATCGTAAAAGTCGGATACGCGCTCTTCGGATGGGCGTTTACCGTCTTCGATGTCGAGTCTCAACATCGTGGTGAAAAGGAGTATTCTCACGATTTTTAAAGAATTGTTCTCCCTCAAGGTCTCCACCATTCGGCAAATAAATTCGCGAACTATTAACGTTACCTTTTTTACAGCGTCCGTTTCCTCTAACTCGTCTAGACGGGCGTATAGGAAAAACAGGGGTTTGATTAAATTTTCCGATTCCATTTGGAAATTTTTAATACCGATTTTACCGCGCGCGCGTTCTCTCAGAGTTAGTTCGGGCCAACGGATCAACGCATTCCCGTAAATGACGTAATCGTGGAAACGTAAATACTCGAAGGCGGTATTGACTACTAATTTCAGTTCCTCCCTAGCGCGAACGCACCCGTCGACGATTTTTGCTAATTTTATCCAGGCTAATATCAAAGCGAAAAAGTGGGCACGATAGTCGACCTTGCTGGGATCCTTTAAAACGCACGTCGTACAAAGCCAAGCGAATACTTTGTTGCGAAATAGGGGCCTTATTGCGCGCAAAAGTTCCGGCGTAAAAACGGGCACGATCGCGTTGAAACTCGTATATTTATTCGGCCTTACGGCTAGCGTTCGTCTTTCGTCTTGATGGGGGTTGGAGTCTAGCGCGATGTTACTGTAGATGGCGCGATTTTCATTTTCTTTATCCATTATTATTTCCGCCCTCAAACTCCAAGGATTTTCGACGATTCTTTCGCTCGGCGAGTCCCATAAAATCTTAATGGGAATACCGGTTAGGGTAAAACAGTAACATAAATGACGCGGCCCTCGCTTTATCAGTATTTCGGGCAAATAAGGGTCGAGGAAATCGTGGATAGGGGAGTCATTCGTCATCGCGCACCTATTATCGGAGACGACGACGACATCCTCCCCCTCGGTAAGTTTCCGGATATCCCGTGAAACGGATCTCACAATTCTGAGGAACTCGAGCGCGTCTTCTTCATCGAGGGGTGTAGACACCGAATTCATATCATCCTCTTCGTTTATCGCGTCGGGACCGAAAGTGTCTAAAAAATACGCTAACGACGATGAGACGTTATCCCAAACTTCGTTTCGGCTTCGTCGCGCATGTAGCTCGAATTCCCGATGTATAGACGAAATAGCGATTTCGCAATCGTACTTTTTTCTTTTTAAATCGAGCAGCAGCGCCCTCTTTTGAAACGGCGTTCTATTTAAATTTTCGATCTCTCGTGACTCGTTCGAATAGCCGATTCGAAGAAGCTCTAGCATCGTCGAAAGACTTTGAATTAATTTGTATCTTTCGCACTCTAACGGCCATTCCTCTCGTTTAGAAAAACGCAAATAGCTTTCTACGATATGGACTTTCCAGCGCGGAATTATACCCTCAAAAAGTAGTTTTAAATCGACGAAATTATCTACTTTAACTATCGTCAACGCCAATCGTAAATCGTCGCTTGTCGATTTTCGTAGCGCGATTCTGAATCGCGATTTTAGGGTTTTGAAATCCATTTCGAAAAATATATATTCGTCGAGCGACGCGATACTCGAACATTTTTCGATAAAACACTTCGGAATTCCAGGCCCCTTTTCTTGGAAAGTCGGGCGAAGACACCCGATCGGTTCGAATAATAGTAGGGCGTCTTTTCCAATCTCGAACGATTTTTGTACGTCGTTGTAAGCGATCCGCGAGTCGAATTTCACCACGCAACAAATTTTTTTCAACACTTCTAGCTCGTAAACTTTGACTCCCAACGAGGCCGAACCAGGTTCTGTCGTTTTCGTTGTCGTTGTCGCTGCCACTGCCGCTGCCGACGCCGTAGGCGTAGATCCCGCCCCCATGATTTCGGAAAATAAGTCTGGTATTCACAATTTATTTTAATTTTTAATCGTAAAAGGTAGTGATGAAGATAATATAATAATAATAGCGAAAAGAAATTGTATCGGAATCTTACAAACCTTTTAATAATAATTAGAAAATGATTTATATTTATTTTTTTTTTAAAAGATAGAAGATTTTATAGTGGGGGTGGATTGGGCTGAATTAATGAAGAAAAATAAAAATATTTTGCGACAATTTTTCGACTTGTTTTATTTTTGAACCTGTCGAGAGTCTACTCACCTATCGTCACCCGACTCTGTGTTTTTCTTTTTTTTCGACGGAATGTAGTCGAATACTTTTAAAATTTTCTTTTCCAAAACGAACGAGTAATATTCTACTTCCTCGATGTTTCTGGATGGTTTTCCGAGTCGTTTCTCCACCACGTTTAGAGGGAAGAAGATACGTTCGTAATCCGAAAAGGATCTCTGAACAGCTCTAAATACCGGGCAGCACGCGTCTCTCCACAGAGGAACCTTTTGAAAGGGGTCGTGGGGTATAAATTTATTGACTAGGGTATCGTTTTCACCCGGGCATTTAGCTTGTCTCAATGAGATGTCGATGTAGCTCGGATAATTGTATATCACGCCGTCTTTCACCCACGCTTTAAACCCGTAGGGTCTTACTACTATCGTCCCGTTGGTGTCGTCCCTTTTACGCACCTCTATTCCCTGAAGATTAGGGGGTAATATCGAATCGAAAATATCCAGCGTTCGAATGTATCGATCGAGGTAGGGGTTGTCATTCGGAAATTTTTTATTTTGGGTTAATGAAAACATTATTATTATTATTATTATTATTAATATTTCATTTTTGTTGTTGATGTTGTTGTATGAAAAATAAAGTTTAAAGGAAAATGAACAATCATTTTTGTTTTTCTACACATATATATTTTTTTTTATTTTTTAAACGTTTTGAAGTAACATTTTGATTAAAATGTGCGACATATTTATATCATTTTTTGGAGAGTCGGTGGAAGAAGAAGAAATAGAAGAAGAAGAAATAGAAGAAGAAGAAGAAGAAGAAGAAGAAGACTCACTGCATCGAATTTTCGAAAAGGTTTCTTCTACCGTGGTAAATTTCTCATACTGCCGCTGCTGATGATGATCTTGCTCTTGCTGCCGCCGATCGCCACCATCATCATCTATTAAAGGTTCGACGTATGCGGAAATAAAGTGAGCGTGTTTCCAATCGCTATTTGAAGGAGTCGAAGACGAATCTTTCAACAACTCCTCCAACAACCCACGAGCGTTCAATTTTAAAACGTTTTCATCCGAGTATACGGCCGGTTTTCCGATTTTTAGGCCGTCGAAATATCCTAGATTGAGGGAAATTAAATGTTCGATCATAACTTGAATACTTTTAGTTTTCGCACCTAGGATCCTTTTTTCGACGTGAGGAAATAGCCTATATCTGATCAACACTAAAGTTATTTTATTCGACGAAGAGCTAATATCAGTAGTGAATAAATTTGGATAGTACGATCTCATCGATCGAATTATATCTTCTACGCACGAGTCGGAATATTTTTCACCGAGAAAGAAATTGTGAAATAAATTTTTGTACAAATTTACAGCGGCGATTTCTCTGTTGCCAGCGACTTGGATTTCAGTTTTGAATACTTGGTTGAAATAATAGAACAAAACGTAGCACAAATTTTGAGCGTAATACTTAAAAAATTTACTGTATTGGGTTTTTAAATCGTAATATTCTTCTATTTCTTCTTCTTTTTCTTCCTCATCTTCCATTTCTTTCGTCTTCTCGTTGCTCCTGCGGTTGCTGGCAGCACCCGTTTCTCCTCTCTTCGTGACAAAAATTAAACTTTTCAAACATTTAGGGTTTTTCCGAGTGTTGTAATTCAACTGATCGGAACCAATTCGAGATTTTATATTTCCGCTCCCGCTGCTGTTAATATAGTTATCGTCGTGGTCGTAGTCGTGGTCGTCGTAGTCATGGTCTTCGTCGAAGTCATCGTCGCCGTTGTCGTGAAAGAAGTTTTTATAAAGTTCGGGGTCGTCCCATAATTTCATTTTTTTATCAGCGCTTTCCGGAAAACTAAATTGTTCAAAACGATTTCTCTTATTATTAACGTTCGGGATTTCGCGTATATCGGCGGCGATGGCGTCGGAGAGGGGGTAGATTTCTCGACCGCTTGCCGCCGTGTATTTTCCACAACGAATTAAAACCGGTCCAGCGTTGATTTTTGCATTCGAAAAGCAGCAACAGGGGTGGTGGATGATGAGGCGATTTTTGCTTTTGGTGGTGACACCTCGATTGGTGGTAGCGGCTGCTCCGGTCTCTTCATCTTCTTCTTCTTTTGTTTTTTCGTCGTCGTCGTCACGCAGCGGGCAGAAATACCCGAAATGGGTATCGAAAGGGTTTTCTAGTTCGTAAAAATGAAAAAGGTAATTAACGATGGATCCGACGTCTACGTACATATTCGTCTGGGTGAAAAAAAACGCGTACACGATTATAAATTCGGACCAGTTTAAAATATAGCCTTTTTCGCCAAAATTTACCAACGGTGAACTTTTCTCTGTTAGTTTTCCTTTTCGATTCTTCGTCTTCGTCGTTACGGAGCTGTTTATAGGGACTTCGCTGCTTTTCAAATATACGCAATAAGCGATTTCGAGGTTTTTCCATAAGGCGTCTTTCAAAGTCGAAGCGCAACGTTTGTTGCTCTCGTTCGAATTTTTTTCGTAAACGAACAAATCTTGCAGGCAGGTTTTAAGAGCCGAAGAAAAACGGTACGGGCTCTGCCCGGGATCGTCGTTCGCTCCGGAGAAGGAGGAGGAGGAGGCGTCGTCCAAGCATTCTGCAACCTTCATTCCTTTTATCCAGTTTTTCGAAATCAAAATCTCCGAATTCGAAAATTTCATTATTAACTCTATTACAAATTTCAAAGATAGTGAATAATATTGAATCGTTAACGAGCTCGCGCCGTGTTGTAAAAAAAGTCTGACGGGTTTATCCTCCGAATCTATTTGTCTTCTCAAAGGTCGCGATGGAAAAGGAGGAAGAGGAGGAGGAGGAGGAGGAGGTAAATTTGGGATTTCTTCGTAAAAACTCGTTGCCTTGACGCTGTGCTCGTTCTCGATGTGTTGGTCCATCAATCGGTATATATCGTCGATATCGCTGGCGTCGGCGTTCACGATGGTAAAATTTGCGGTTTGCATTCGCGAGAGTGCCACGTAAAGATTCGACCCCTTCGTAATAAAATTTTTTTTCTCTTTCGCGTCGATGATCGTGTGCACGGACGGTTCGATCGTTCGGCCTTGGATGGAATATATGGTCGACGTTGTTTCCGAAGTGATAGGCAAATAGATGAATTTGAAATCGCCGTCCACCGCAGTCTCGTAACCGACGGTTACGTCGTGGTTCGTATCCGACCTTCTAATCGTCACGAATTTTTCGGATATTTTTAAAACGAAGCCGGTGGTGCCGTTGAATACCCTCTCCCTCGTTTTTTCGCAAAATACGGTGCGTTTTAATCGAATGTACATTCCGACGAAGAGCGTGATTCCGTTGACGTCGCAATATTCCTTGTTGATGTACCTTTTTAACGAGTAATACCACCGATTCGTCGCGCGAAAGCTTTGCAATCTCGCCGTGTTGTATCTACGTTGCAGTCGTAACGTCCGCAAGACGGTATCGAAATCGTGTTTTCTCGCGTCGGAAATCGAATTTAGGGGGTACGACTCTTTCAAGAACGCGACGAATATGGAAAAATGTTTGAAATTGAGTCTCGCCTTATCTAGGCAATCCCGTTGCGAGTCTTCGAAAAGGGCGATATTTACAGCGCCGACCTCGTTCGTCGTTTGATTCGTCGAACACAAGAATTTTAACGTTCCTTCCCTCCCTTCGCTATTCGTCATTCGATAAAGAGCGTTGCCCTTGGCGATGTCCAGCTTGCTGTACTCTTTTTTATCGTTGAAGAAGTTGAACACGCGACAATGTTTCCGATAGTCTTTGGCCAGTTCGTCTTTTAGGATTTTTCGATTCAAAAAATGAGAAGATAGCGCGTCCCGAAACGTATTGCGACTAAAGACTTTCCATTCCGGTAAGCAAACTCTGGCGTCGGCGAAGTTGTTCCTTCCCAAATAGGTTAAACCCAACCCGAAGTAAAGACCGTCTATCGAAAAAAACGGGTTTAACCTCTTGAAAGAGTAGATGAACACGATTCGGCATCGCGTTGAAATAAACATTTTGTAACTTAACTTTTCATCAATTTGCTGAAGGTTTCGGAACAAGTTACCACCCCCTCGCGTCATCCTTTCTTCCGACACCGCTTCGACGTATCGATCCTCTTCGAATTTTTTTGAAAATTCTTCTTCATTGACGGCGTCGGCGGCATTATCATTATCATTATTATTATTATTATTATTATTATTATTATTATTATTATTATTATTATTATTATTATTATTATTATTATTATTATTATTATTATTATTATTATTATTATTTTCCGGCGTACGGAGGTAACTGGAAAAATATTCGATCCTCGTATCAGCCTCCCTCCAGATCCGCGGTTCGTCAGAAACGCTAATGGGGCCCCCTCTCGCGTACAAATGCCCGCACTCTTCGATAGAAAATTCTATGCTTTTTCGTCCTATTATGTCCTTCATGTAGGTACTGTAGTAGTTTACCACATACCTGTGCCTTTTGCAAAATCGCTCGTATTCGGCCAATCGCACCCTCCGTTCGTGGTAGCTAGCGTTTACCAGTCCCGCGATTATGTGAATAGCTTCCTCACCGAATGCCGCAAAGTCGCCTTCGACCTCGGAGATATCCCCTGTTTCGAAACTTTTATTTTGGTTGTTATCGCCGATAAACAAGATTTTTACGCCTCCGAAGGCGCAAGTGTAATTTTTGTTGACCAAACGAAGAACGCAGTCGATGAACAAAATTTCGCTCGATTTGCATTGATTAAATTCGTCGATTATCAAAAATTTTATTTTTTTCCAATCGCCCACCTTGAACTTGTAACGCTTACCGAATTCGTGTTTGACGGGGTTGACCGGATAGTCGAACAGGGAATGAAACGTCCCGATAGGAATTTCCGAAAACTCGAAGTCGTTTTCGCCTAAAATATTTCTCACGACGTTCACGGTCGCGTGAGTTTTGCCCGCTATCAATATTTCGTACGTTTTGATTTTTTGAGCGTCGATCATTTCCGAAAGAATCTTTTTCAATAATTCGGATTTGCCCGCGCCCGGTAAGCCCGTCAAAAGAACGATTTTTGGCGAGTTCGGATCCTTTTTTTCGTTAAAATGATACAAAACTTCCAACAGAGAAACGCACTGCTGAGGGGTCACGACTGACGTCATCTTATAGTAGATTTTCGATTACTAATTAGTAGAAAAAAAATCGCGGGTGTGCGCCACGCGCTCGAGACTATTATTTTTTTATTTTTTTTATTAATATTAAAAAAAC
>JABUQX010046091.1:0-31655 GCA_015478945.1 Trachelipus rathkii | reverse complement strand
TTCGAATAATGTTAGATGGCGAACCCCAATATAAAAATGACCCTTCAATTTCACGATATTTTTTACATTTGCATGATCACTCGACGGAGGAGTGTAGGCGGGATTACAATTTTTTTATTATTTATAAATTTGTCTTTTGTTAATATAAAAAGCTAATAACTCAGCTATCATTAACATAATTCAATAAAAACTTTTTGAATATTATTTTTTAAGCAAATTCAAACACATACAACCTCACATTCTAATGCTAATAAATATTACTGAAGTAGACGAACAAAACGAATGCGGGTAAATTCAATGAAGCGGTCGTAAATCTAATTTACTGCCAGACGCCCTACAATAAACATGTTTCTATATTTCATTATTTTTATTTCTTCATTATTGTTTTCTTACTTGACAACACGATTTTTATATTTTCACATACATATTTTCATCTAACTTTTTACTTAAAATAAACTTATTCTTGACAAATTAAGCTTCCTTATATTTTTTTATCTGATCGTCTTAATAAACTTCACCTATATATACGTTATATATATATATTCAATATCAATATAAATTATACTATAATATATAGATATAGCTATACAGTTACCTATATAACTTATATATATATATATATGAAGCTAATGATGAGATATTAATTATATACTATATTAGTCTAATAATATTATGATATTATTACTATTATTATAGATAAATCTACTATATATATTATATATTACTATAAAACAGTTGTTGTACCCCATGGTATATACTACCTTTTTAGGTATAACTGGCATTAAAGAACATAATTTTATATGCTAACTATAAATGCGTTCTATATATCTACCCGGATTTCCCACTCTCGTATATTTTAGATCCTCAGAGCTGTGTCTAGTTGCTACGGTGCTATGTACTATTATATGCTAGTAATATATAACATGTTATCCATTAATTCTTATTAACATTGTGAATACCTTGATTAGAATATTTATCTTATCCTCAATGATATGATTCTCTGATTCTTATTTATTCATAATTATTTAGAACCATAATCTTTTTATATATTTCATATATTGTTGGGGTTTGACTGTGGTATATATTAGTACTTATATAGGTATACATATCATTATATAATTAATACTTTTCAATTTATATATATAACTACCACTCATATTTATTTATTAACTGAGCAATCTTAGTAAAGATAAAACTTTTCTTATCGAGTATTATATATATAATATAAATATAAATATATATGATAAGCTGTTCCTAACGTTAATATTCTTTGATTTTGATTTAGCTTGTATTTTATTATTCTTTAATCTCTTCTCAAGATAAAACTATGATCGATAATTAGTGTCTTCCTGAGAACTCTATCGGATTTTAAAATTCATCGTAGTTAACAAGATCCTGGGAAAACGATCTAATATTACTATATCTATACACTCAACACTTCTCTTGTAGTAGTATGGTTAAAAAAATCTTAGATTGTTGTATCACTTATATTATTTTATATTATACTGTTAATCAATCGTTCACAATTCCTCTTTAGTAATCGATAAGTCATTCAAAGCTATATGGCAAGGCCTACGGTTAACGTCCGCCTATATTTATGACTAAAACTTCCTTATCCATTTATACGGAGAAAAATTCTTACTAATACTGCTCACGCTTATACAATTTTACCCTGCATCGGTGTCACGACTGTGCTTGCTGTTATGTATACTACGTAGACATTCTAAAAACCATCTATTTTTTTGAACAATCACAGAAACCTTATCATCTACGTATCATTTACTTCTGACCTTCGAAATACTTCTTCATTTCTTCGACCCTCGAAACTCTACGAGAAATGAGCAGTGGAGAGATCACCTCCCAGTACGGGTGTAACGCTTTTATAGTATATATATATTGTTCAGAGTCCTCAAGCTTGCAATTCTTTTCATCTAGCTACATTAAATTAGAAATTAAGTGGGTGCACCATATACAGGGACACTGGTTATTGAGTTCCTGCGCTTGCATATTGACTAGATTGTGACTCTCCGCTCACCACCGTCATTTATTTTTGAAAATCATCGATTCTCTTCAGTTTTCCATCTTCTAATATAATAAATCTTTCTCTATTTGTACTTACATTGGTAAATTAATAGGTTAGTTCTAAGGTAATAACCTAATCTAATAATTTGTTTTTTCGTTTTTTTGAATATCTTATAAAAATTAAAACGTCGAGAAAAAAATCAAACCAATAAAGACTTGGTATATTACACATTTATGAGTTCTGATATCACAATGAGGGCTTTGGTAATACTTCGATCCATCTCATTGTACCATAAGCAGGCCACATTACCAACCACGTGAAAACCAGCGTCCTGCGTGTAGCGATTACGTAATATAAAATAAGTAATTAGAAAATAATGTCAGAATGATATGAGGGAAATAATTAAAAACAGCTATATTAGTATAGAGTATATATATAGTAGTATATACTATAGTAATAGTATTGTATAGAAGTCTGCCAACTCTGAATACCCTTAGATATACCACACTGTAAAACTTATCTTCAGTTACCAACTCTTGACATAACTTCATTTCACTGTAGAGTCCGATAAAAGATGCCTTATTGGATATAAACTACCATTAAACGGAAAAATTTAACTACAATAGTGAACAGGAAATTGGTACTTAAGTAAAATGATTACAGTCTTTATATAAAGTTAATGTTAAACACAGAACGTTTCGATGCAATCTGAGGACAAGGTAATCCCTGTTCTGGCTTGACTTAGGTATTCCCATAATTTTGCAACATGATTAAAATAAATACTACTTCTTTTTTTATATATGATCATGATTATAAGCCTTCCTTAGATTCCCCAGTTTCAATCACGATCCAAGCCTTTACTTCATAATCCACCTAGTTAATGTAGAAAAAATCCCAAAAATTCCAATCTCTTTCTAATCTTAATCTTTCATATTCCTTAATCCTATCTTATATCCTTATAAATTCACATAATCTTTAATTTACCTAATCCCCTTAATATCTATTTACCTACTCCATTTAATTTCTTCCTAAACCTCAACTTCTTCCTAATACCCAATATTCTTCATAATTCTTTAAATAACCCCAGTCAAATTTAACTATTTACCCAACCAAATTCCTTTCTTTAAGAAATCCCGTAATGATGTATGGTATAGAGCTTCCAAAAGAGATTCTCTGATCCCGCAGTGAGCGAGAGTAGAGCATGAGGCTTTTGTTTATCAAGTAAACAAGAATAATAAGCTATATAAATATGCTTGTTTTCCTTTGAGTGCCATGTTATCGAGCTCTCCTCATCAGACCTTTAATTGCATAAAACTAGATGTATGTTATCTAACAATTGCATCAATTATGATAATTCACAATTACATATTACTCTCTCTATTGATAACAAACAAGTATGAAATATAAAAAATCTATATATGATCAATTGATGTATCTCCTTCGGGAGTAAGTTCTATTAAAAATCTCACTATAGCAGGATTAAAATCCAGATCTTTCTATATTTTCCACAATGTATTTAATTCTCAAAAGACTTTCACGTATACTTTATACATATATATTATATATTATACATATAGAATACTATACGCTTATATTCCTTGAATCTGTAACGTAATGAACCTTCCATGCTATAATTTCATGAGATACCACATCATAATTTAGTAAATCATAAAGAGTAACTTAGACTAATGTTATTGAGAGTGAGGAAGCCAAGTTGATGCTTCTTACTAATCATAAGTTACTTACAAATTAGAGACTGTCGATATGGAATATAATAATAAGAATGCATTATTAGTATATTATACTAATATATCAGTATATATATATCATAAACAATGTCTCAGGAGTGTCACTTGGTTAAGATATCCAATATTTAGTGAATAAGCGGAACATAAGTATCTCTATATAATAGAGTTATGTTACGTGCTCCAAATCACCGAGCTGATCATGTTACTGTGTATGTGTGACTATTATATGTAAGTAATCTACAACATTATACAAACTAAGCAACATCTATGTCATAAACTCATTGAGTTGTTTTCAACTATGTATCATGTTATCTGGAGTATAATCACCCTCAATCTATGTGTCTGAAATAAAATGACCTTTATGTCTAAGGTACATCATTAATGATATAAGTGAGGACATTAATTTTTATTACTACATAACATTTGCCTTTCGGAACTTCCCATACCCTGAATATAACTATTTAAGATTTATAATATCATAATTATCATTTATTTTATAAATAAATAAAATATAGTAATCTAAATAATTTAAATTATATCAATTTATTTTGAATAATTATTTGTTTTTCTCCCTCGGAGTTATATGTTAACATTAGAAATATCATTAAAATAGATGTAATAAAGTAAATATTATATCTTACTCACGTACGGTAGATAGATAATCTTTATTCCTTCTCTTATTCCTTCCTCCGATGAGAATAAGAAAGAAAATAAGAATTAACAGTTAAGCTACAGATTAATGTTATACATGAGTCACGTTATCACCAATATCTGGCTTAGGGTTATGATGGCTTTAGTTTCAAGATGCTTGAGATAAATATTGTGAGATTTTGATAATATTTATACTCCCTCTCTTCCTGCGTTGGTACGCCTCCCTTCATGCTCCGGTTTCGATGATTGTCTGGATGATCAAGTAAGAGTGTACATCGATAAATATTTAAATGTGAGAGATATCACTAGATCCCTACTATATAGAAATATATGACCTTTCTATATATGTAGTTTGTATATTTTACTCCATTAATTAATAGCATTACTATTCGTCTCCGTCAATATATATCATTTATAATAAATGATGTGAGACGTATGGCTCTGTTATAGTATATATTTTATATAGTAGAAGGCTTCTAATTAGGATAAAATCTGATAATTAGTTGTCGGATTATATCTTTATTAATAGCACTAATTAAGTGATACTCACTGTACTTTTCCCGTAATTTCAATGTCCCAAACTCAAAAATTCCACTTGAGGTGATCGGGTTAGTATTATTCTCCATTCAATCTATTATATATTTTCTCTAAGTAATAGGCCCATCTATGAATATTTCACTTAGATACGAATCTGTATTAGAGTCGTATAATATATATAATATAATATACATAGTATAAATAGTCTACATAGAAATGTGTACATAATTTTACTGATGTGTACTATGCGTAAGTAAAGGATATTTATATAGTATATATAGGTCATATATATTGTTAAATCAGTAGTGATTAAAAAACCTATCGATAAGTCTTTACATTTAACTATATAACTTAATCACATTACGTCCTTTACTAAATCTCTGTCAGCCAATACGACAGTTTCATATATCCACGGATAACAGTGAAATCAATACAGCATTACTGAGTTATTGTCTTTAAACAATCACTGTCGCGAAATACACATCACGACTATAAATATTAATGACCTAGTAGTTCTCAGAGCTTATATATGAGAATTAAAATCTTAACGTTACGACAACTTCGATATAAAGCCGGTTCGTATTTTTAGTAGGATCGGGAGACTATCGTATGGTAATATATAGAGTTCTTTATTTATTAGTGTGATCATAATACTTAACTAGTTTAGAGACATGCTCATCATACTATATTTATATATATATATACTATATAGTAGGACATATTAATAGAAAATGCATGATAGGTAAATGCTATATAACTGATTTAAACCTTGTATTAATAGTGAGGTCTTGAGTAGCATACTGTCTCAATGAGGTGAAAAATACATATTGAAGATCTCACTACTGGTGAGAATTAAACAACTTTCTAAGAGCTCAACTGTATGTTTTTAGCGCAATCTCTCTCTTTTATCTACAATTTCATCGCGTTTATTAAATAATTAACTTGAAAATTGCGAGAGGTAAATGAGACTAATAGTTAGTCTTCTTTGTCTATGATTATGAAGGTGCGCAACACAGACTCGCGGCGAGTAATAGAAGGGCTCTCTCAACGCATCGCCATGTCTAAAAACTAACCCAATATGTATGATGCTGGAAACAGACCGTCTCCTCTCGTATATAAGAATTATACTCTCACGGAGACAGATAAAGATAGTATTCTATATGTTCTATGCGACTCCATAACGATATCCCCGCACGTTAAGACTACTATAGTATACTACACTTCGAGAGCTCGATACAGATTTAGTTCAACTGAAGAAATTCATTTTTGACTAGCTCCTCCTCAACACCTCTATATATTTCTGGACCTGATGTGAAAACCCTGTATACGTATTATCACTATATGAATGAGTCTCGTATATAGCAATAATAAGGCGGGGTTTTGATATGAAATACTCACCCCTCAGCCAATCAGCTTAAACGACAACTTCACCCACAGTAGATAATAGAATGTACACATCTTATATATATATTTAATTATATATATGTTGGAAATAAGGATAACCATTGATAATGACTCTGTATAAAAGAAAAGCTGAGTGAGTAATGATCCTAGCTATTAATCATCTATAATGTAATTAAACTCAGTGAGAGTATGAGTAATATTTTCAGTATTATAAACCTATATTTCATATGGCTTGTAGTGAGACATTAGTCCGTTGCGTTGCCTATTAACCTTGTGTACAGGTCAGTAGTATAATTCGATACATTATATGATCGTTCTGTATGAGTCATGTTATAGATGATCTATGACGCTCCCTCATTATAACGTAATATATTGTCTTTGATGACAGTTAGGTATAGTCTGGCGTATAAAACTTAATATAATGATCTACCAGATGAATTGTTACCTTATGTCCTAAAGTGGATATTTTCAAATGAAGCTATTTAGCTTCCAAAAAGACATAGGAGGTATATAAGCTAGCCATCAAGTCGGTATATATTACGAGCGAAATATAAAGAACGTAAATTCCTATCGTTCATTATGTATAATATAATTATATTTTTGATGATTTTAATTATAGTAGTTTTGAAATAACGGTATCCTTCCGGCGTTTTTCATATAGTTTACTACTCTAAGGAATACTATTAAGTTAGTTATAACTCCCAGTTAGATACTCTATGACTCGTGACTTTGCATATTATATATGTGTATACTACTTAAGTGGCATAATCATACTAATTAAAACCTGACATCAATATGTCCCAGAAATATACAATACTGATATTCATCTTCAATGGGCAAAATAAATTGAGTACTCTAGTAGGTTAGACTCAGATGGCATTTCAAAACTTGTAGAACCCGGTCCAATTTGTATTTACTATATTATTACATTATAATACAGATTTGAAAATGTATGATCCGTAGTTAATACTAATATTAATACTATTTATTGGAGAAATTAGTTATATATAATATTAAATAATTAGACTCCAAAAATTATTATAATGATATATATTTTTTCAATGTATATAGATTTTACATTAGAAGAGCTCTTTAAGAAATAAACGATATATACGCATTAATAGTAAATTTTAGGCACATAATCATAAGTACCTTATAAACAATTAACAATAAATAGTAATTACTATTAAGGTCATAAAATGGTCTTGGCATATAGTCCCACTTATTTATTTACTATAAAATACGAATAGTCTCAGCGTAGGAATCATGTCAATATTAGTTGTTTTCTATCGATTATAGATAAAACTGTTAATGCTAACTAATAAGTATCTCTCGTATCATCCATATGTGTTACCTGTAGCCTACATATTCATGGTCTCACTAACAACTGCTTACAATTAGTTATATATATTAAAGCTAATCTATATATTTTATGGCTATTTACTATAAGTAGGGTCTAAACCATTATATAGGTAAATTTCAGATTTGATAGTCCATAGGTATATATAATAATACTATATTATAGGTGTTTTTAACCCTTGGCGTAGCTGCTGTTAGGAAGGAATTTCTTTACCTAAATAATATATAACTGCCACTACCTCATGTGAGTAGAAAAATATTTGCAGTTGCTTTATATCTCTTCTGATTTATATTTGATCGTATTTCTCTTTGTTATCTAATAATTCCCTAAAAAACTTTAATTAAATTGGTGAAATTAAAAATTACTGCTTATGATCTTATATTTGGTTACTAATCACCTATTTCTTAAATTATTGTATAGTGTACTATAATATAATATTGGTCTATGTGATACGTTCCCATCGCCTGAACAAGTCCCGCTACTGTAATAATTTATACTCGATTAATATCATATAAGATAACTGAGTTTAACATAACACCAAGTTCCTTCCCTTTCCTTCCTAAAGTTCCAAATAGTATATTAACTGATAACTATAGATAATGGAACTGTGAAATATTTATCATTCGCGCGGTATTTTTTATGCTGTGTTACACAAATACACTCAAACATATAAAACATTGTAGTATAGAATATCTCCATTATTCATAATATATCCCTCTGTAAGTATAATACTAGGTATTCATATATTATAATTATTAGTATGATATAATATATATACTATGATAGTATAGTTGTCTTCTGAACGCTTATTTATAAACCTAGGACGTTATATAAAATTCAAACTATAGATAAATGTATTATAGTTTTATTAGAAAACTGAGGACGTGGCAACTCATGTGATTCCTTAAGGAATTGTCTTACTTTTCCATAATATATTCAGGCTGATATTTAGAGATTTATTAAATAAGACATATATCCAATATGAGCAATATAGATAATATTAGTGCCCTTGCTAGTAAACTTATTAACATATATCTATCAAAATACCCAGATTTAAGGAGCAGTGAAGATGGAAATATTTGAGAAGATTGTGAGAAGGAGAAATGTATAGTTGATAAATAGTAGGAAGTTGTAAAAAAGTCGTGATAACCATGATGTACCAAGCAATTCTAAAGCATTTTCGGAAAAAATATTAATTGACAACTTTATAGATATAATTGGGTTTGAGCGCCAAACACACAACTTAGCGATGTAGTGAACACACTCAAAACGCTTGCATTACTCAACTAGTGAGGTTTTGCTTATTCTTTTATGTTTTAGGAGTATATACACGTATCACTACTCGGGTACATATTAGTTAGGTTATAGGAAAAATTACCTGGGAAATTTTTTTTTGCATCAAGTTTGGTGTTCTTTCACATGAAACACCTCGTAAGTAGGTCAAAACAAGCTCTCTCACACACACACACATGCGCGCGCGCTTTATCCATAATTATCTATATAGTACATTATCAATGTAAAGGTGTAGAAACCCACATGTCATTTTGCAGAGATTCCTTTTTAGTTTAGTATGTGTAACTGTTGTTGTGTTTGAATAGAATTTTTTCCAAAAATGTTAATTTTTACCAGTTTTGTTTTCCTCTTTCAGAGAGTGGTAAAACTAAATCTACAGCAAATGGCACAGTGTGTTGAATGGTTTATTGAAACCAAATCAGACACACAGGTCTCACACAATGTTAGAGAAAATTACAAGAAACCAGCTCCAACAAAAGAAAGCATAGCATCTTGGTACAAGATGTTTAAGGAGTGGGGAAGTTTAATTCCAAGAAAACCTAAAAGAAAACCTAAAAGTCGTCAACAAATAGCTTCCAAATCGGATAAACATAAGGTTAAAGTTCATTTCTCATTTTATCAATTTCTGTCACACCACACCTAACACTCGCCTATGATTATATATCTGAACAGATTGTACTTTAGATCTATACATCTTATTCCACATCATAGTTTCACTACTATACATTATCACCTGTAACAACATAACCTCATGCAAAACTTTAGTTCACTCAAGACTTCTTTGTATCCACCAAGGATTTAATTGCAACATGTAGCTACCTTCCTACCATTCACAACTTTTTTACTGCACTATGAATCATCCTTTCCCTTTTCATCTAACATATAGCCTAAATATTTAAACTCGGATACTTGTTCCAATTGTTCACCATCCAACATGATTTCATACCGCAGAGTCTCCTCATCTCCTCACTCACTAGTTACCATCACTTTACTCTTCTCTATATTTACTTTCAAACCCTTCCTTTTACACATACTGCTAGCTCCTCTACCAATCCTCTCAAACTTTCTTCAGGTTTTCTCTTTTTTAAGATATTATACTTGTATTTTACTAAATTAAGTTTTTTATTATTATTAAATTTATATACTACAGGCTGGTCTCGTTTTATATGTTTCTTTGTTGTCGTTTTTCAAAGTTAGAGTTTTGTAAATGTGAGTTTATTTTTACATTTTTTAAAATTTATGAATTTTAATTAATTTTAGCACTTGAACTTTTAAATTTAGGTTTTAGTGTTAGTACATTTTTATCTGTGATTCCACCTTTTGATTTTGTCTGTTTGTTTGTTTTTTGTTGTGATTGTGTGTGTGAAATGGCAGATTTTGCGCAGGCGTTTGCTTTCTATTGACTTTACCAACATCCGTAGCTTGCACTCTAACTCTGAATTCGTGGAATACCACTTCTCTAAATCTAACTTTAGCCTTTTGCTCTTGTCTGAGACCCAGATAGCTAAGAATTTATCCTCTAACTCATTTAACATACCCAACTATAACATATTTCATAATTTCCGTCTGATGGGTGGAGTATTAATGTAAACATTAATACTCCTGTAAGACGTCTCGAATCTCCTAATTTTGATGTTCTATGGCTTAAAATCTTTATTTCTTCTACTGCAATAATTTTGTGCTACTGTTCTCCTAACAACAGATTTTCATACCTTTTTTGATTATCTTTACTTGTCGCGAGATATAACTATATCTTCTCATCCAAATACTGAGGTCCTCTATTTAGGGGACTTCAATATATATAACACTGAATGGTTGTGGTCCTCTCATATTGATCGGGAAGGGGAGGAGTCCAAATCATTCGGCATTCTCAACGATCTAGAGCAACTAGTTAAGGGACTTACAAACCTTCCGGATAGTCCTGACAAATTTTTGAACAAACTTGATTTGTGTTTCACCACTAATCCTTTTCTCTATAAATACGACACCTTCGCTCTTATTGGTAAATTTGACCACAACCTTATATCTCCTAATTTTAATACTTTCTCCAACAGCTCCATTCTTCACTAAGCGTATTTTCTGGCACTTTAATCGGACCGATTGGGGGGCTCTGCATCGCTTTTACGCGAATTAAAACTAGAGCGACTGATCTGACTTTGAAAACACTTCGGCTTCTGCTTATAAGGAAGGAGCTGTGATTGTTGATGGGTTGGTAAAATGAGCAAGTTCATTCCTTCGACTTAAATATTTCTCTCCTCAAAATCCATGTTTCGATCGTGCCTTGTTCTCGGTCCACCCAGTCTATCGGGATGTGCCTATCGGGAGTTGAAATTTTTCGTTCTTTTGTCTCTTTAGCAAATTTTCATTCTGCTTGGGACATCGTTATCAGGAACAGTATTCGACGGAGCAAAAGCGGACCTTCATTAAAACGAAAGTGCCCTGAACCTCCTTGGTTCTCCTAACGACAATAAATCTTTCTGGTCTCCTGCCTAAAACATCTCCAAGCAACCATTTTAATTCTTGCCTTTCCTTTATCTCTCTAGATGGACTAAAGGCCAATTCCTTGTCTCCTGCTTTCTTCTACTTTAACTCTGGTAACCTACCTCCTCTCAGGTGTTTGTTTTCCATGCCTTTACCTGTGATTTATATTTGATAGGTAGTTTGCCACATGGGCTCCTGTAAATCTATGACTTTAGAGTGCGAGCGCGCCCGGATGCATTCTCCCCAAGTTTTGAGGGGCTTTTGCTTCTGAGCTGGCACCACCCTCTCGTTCAGCTATATTCTCTATGCTCAATACTAACACTTTCACTCAGTGTTGGAATCGCACATAGTCCAACCTATTCCGAAAGAAAGGTAGGCGGTTCTGATTCCTTCCTTAGCGAGGCGATCAGCCTCATCACTTGTATTACTGTCTAAGATTCTTTGGAAACTCTTCTCAACTCATATTCTTAGATCTGTAATCATTCTCTTTCCTAATCACCAGTACTGGCTTTTGATGCTAGAGTTTTTACTTGATGATAATATACTTTTCCAATTAACCGATTTATGGGGTTTTCCTCCTTTAAGGACTATGGGGAGACATGTGGTAGCGTTGAACTATAAGAGCATGACCGGGGTATTGCTCTCGTCCAACTTTCTTAACTCCCTCCTTTCGTTTCCTCCTCCTCTTTGCTTATATCTTATAATCTAGCTTTCTTTCAAATAACGCTCAATGTCGGCTGTTTTGATTGGAGCATACTTACTTCCCTTTACCCAGTCAAATAAGTGTATTTCCTCGGGATTATGTCTTATTTCAAATATCTATTCTTGTTCATTAATGATATTCTAGATGCTCATCTACTATCCATTCATAATGCGATGACTCGACCCATCCATCTTCAACGTACATTTTCAAATTGCTTCCCTTTTTTTGCTTCTAGAGTAATGTCTCTCGTCTTATCTTTTCATTCTATTCTCGCTAGCTGGATTTTAGAATTTTTCTAGATTGTTTTTTCTGGTTAATGGGGGGTCACGTCTCAACTTAATGTGAAATTCAATTCTTTAAAAATCCAACTTCTACAAAGCTCCCTCTCTAAGACACATTCTAACTTTCCTATCTCTTTCGATGGTTCTCTCGTCTCTCCTGTTGGCAATATAAACATCTTGGTCTTAAAATAAACATAAAAATATCTGGGAAACCTCGCATCACAATAATGGTTGCTAGGGCTGCCTCAAAGAATGCTGAAGAAGTTCTGTTAGTATGTGAGACATTTTTCTCTTATAAGTTACTCCAAATATTACGAGGGTCTCATACCTCCCTTGTATGGAGCACAGCTCTTGTATCTTTTACCCAGCGTTTGGATAGGGTCGAGCCAAATGCCAAAAGGTTCTTATCACTATGTTATGTCTTTAGTTGCAACACCAAGACCATTACAATAATCAATACTCCCTGCGTATATATTAATTATATATATAATATATATATATATATATATATTATATATATAATATATATATAATATATATATATATATATATATATAATTAATATAATATAATATATATATATAAATATATAATATTATATAATTATTAATATAATTTCAATAAATACGTTAAATATTCATTTATGTTTCAATGTAATTATATTTTAAATAGATAATATATATATATAATATATATAATATATATATAATAATATTATATAATATAAATATAATATTATATATATAAATAAATTAACGTCCTGTGACGAGAATGAAGAAGACTTAATAATAAAAATGAGGAATGATCCATCTGACACAAGTGGAAGTAGTCGGGATACGATAAGCAAAGCAATCAAAAAAAAAAAAAAAAAAAATATAAAAAATAAAAAAAAAAAAAAAATGAGAGATAAATGGAAAGTACTTTGAGATGGTTGAACATGTGGAAAATGATATTAGATAGTCGGTAGGTTAAGCGGATGTTATAGTGAAGTGAGTTATGCTGGGTAATATATTTTAAGTTGCAATAGAAAAGAATCAGTAAAGAGAACAACTTACAGGTTATAGTTGGCAAGGTGAGAAAAATCTCTCATTTACCCCTTTCTTTAACACCACACAACTTTCTAATAACGTCTCCTCATTTTATCAATTTCCTGACACCTTACGCACCCCTCAAATTGCATGAAGATGATTTAAAAGTGAACTTAGATCTTTAGATCTTAAGTCTAATATCTTGAGTTCTAGATCATCTACTACACATTAAAACAAAAAAGGTAACAGCATACCCTCATGTAAGAATTAGTGTACTCAAGATTAAGTCCCTTTACAATCCACCAAGGATTTAATTTCACAGCCACCTTCTGCCATTCACAACTTCATCCCTACAATATACTACACTCGACATCATCCGTTTCCTTTTCATCCCACATATATATACTTAAATAATTTTTAAATCAAAGACACTTGAATTCCATGCTGCTACACCATCTAACATAACTTTCACACTGAGGACTGTCCTCACTTCAAACCATTAACCTTACTCTTATCTAACGTTTACTTTCAAATCCCTCCTATTACACACCCTGTCCAAATCTCTTCTACCAGTCCTCACAAACTCTCTTCAGATTTGCCACACAAAACCAAAGCGTCCCCATATAAATAGCAAATAGGGCACCCTCCACCTTTTACTTTCCTAATTCTCCATTCATGTTCTAACCCATCCCCTGCCACCCCACCTCAATATTCTTTTCATAACACCCCATCCATATACAAATTGAATAAATAACCAAGGACATAACATCCCTGCAGCACGCTGTTAAAAATGTTAAACCAATCACTTTCGAATCTCTATTTATTCTTTACACACGCTTCACAATCGTAAACATACATACTTTTTATTCTAATTCAGAAGCTTACCAGCAACACCATATACTAACATCAGCATTAGAGCTTTCCTATTAATTCTATCAAGCGCTGTTGCAAATCCATAAACCTAAATACAATTTATTCTTCTTCTCCCTCATTTTCTAAATCATTTGTTTCAATGTAAAGATTTGATCCACCCATTCTCTAACACTCCTAACGCACATTGTTTCTCACCAATCAGTTCTTCAGTCACTCGACGCACTTTCGACCAAAATGCAGCTACAACATCCAATAAACTATTCCCCTAGATTCCTGCTGTTACCCTTATTCTCCTTAGGTATTATATAAGCGGTACTATTACTGCTCTCTTCAAATTCATTAGAACTATACCCCCTATAAACGCTTTGTTTTACACAACTTCCCAAAAACCCAATCAATCACCATATCTCCATTTTTGATCATTCCACCCCAGAAATTCATCATATACCTAAGCAGATTTACCATTCTTCAACTTTCGTACCCTATCAACTTCCTTCCTTACTACCTGACCTCATCCCCAAATTACCTATTACTTCTTCCACCATCAAACCCCCACACATTCACTATCAAACCTCTTCATTACTGCCATGTTATGCAAAATTGCGAAGTGTTCCCTCCACTATCTCCTCAAATCATTTTCATCAGTTACGGAAATGCACCATACCTAATTCATTGTTCCAAAGCAAATCCCTTAATTCTCCTTTAATTAACCTTCCGCCAACTACTTCCAGAAGAGCTTCTATTCCCTTATAATCCTCATTCATCCTCTTCCAAACTTGTTCATTTACCTCTTCTTTTTTATTAAGTATCTTTTAGTATTCCATTTTTCCTCCTAATATAACCAATTCCAAACATCTTTCTTTTGAAAACTTCATTTTTACTTCTAACAGTATCACCATGTTTTATATTTTACTTTTACCGCTTACATTCACCTCTTCATTTCTTTCAATGTAATATTACTTCCTACTCTAGCACATCCAAATACTTCTTTGCACTTGCCAAAAACCGCTTCCTTCATTTGCTTCCAGATTTGTTCAGTTTCAGCTGTCACATTTCAACTGATTTACTTGCAAACGCTCTTTAAATTAACTTACCTTATTACCTGCACTTAAAACTTCCACTTCTTAATTCTACCCAACTTCCTTCCTTGATCACCTTCCTCTCCATCCAAGCCACCCACTAACTGTATTTTACATTATAACAACATAATGATCCGATTAACCCATCTCCATGCCTCTTCACTGATTTAACATCCAAACACATACTTCAACATTACTTCTTCAACACAAAATCAACATACTTTTCACTTCGATACCCATTTCTAACTACACCAAACTCTAAGTAATTATTACTTATGAAACCCTTGTGTTTAAAGAAAGGATTACTACACACAAGCTCTCTCCACCCAGAAATCAATCACCTTCCTACCATTTTCATTTTATTCCCGACAACCCCAAAGCACATCATTCCATTCCCTTTTTGATCCCCTATCCAACCATCTAGTCAACCAACACAATCAATCTGAAGCTCCTACTCACCCATTCCAAAACATTCATTCAGATTATCCAGAAAATCGCACTCTCCTCAACATTTACCCTCAGATGGACCATATGTTCACAACCACACACACCTTTTGACCTTTTCAAACTTGAATTTAACCAATTAAGAATTCTAGTACTCAGACACACAAAATCTACCATAGCTCATTATACCACAAGTCACTCATCATAAAATTGCACTCCTTCTCCCCCTTTCTCATTTCACACCAGCCCAAACTCATAATTTCACACCACACCGCTCATTTTCATCGTTTTCCTTCATCTTAATTCTGCCCATAAAAAACAAATCAAATTTTCCCTTTTCTAAATACATTCTCACCTCACCCCTTTTCTCCTGAACATTTATATTCCTCCGACATTCCACATACCCATACGATTCATAACATTTTCGTCGAAAGATAGAAGGCCGCTTACAGCGTTTACACCTTTTCCGAGGTATGCATTAGCATTCCGGGCAAAGATAAGTGGTTATGGGCAGACCAACCCAACTACCATCTGTCCTTTAGTCGCCTTCATACGACCGCAGGAACAAACGGATGGAAGCAATTCTTTCTCCCCCCACACAATAGGAATAAGGGATAGGGATAAGTCTGTAATTTATGTTGTCTTAGAAGAAAGGGTGTGGATATAAAGTATGTGTATATGATATGTGGATAAAGGTGGTGTTATGTTAAGATTTGTCTGGGAGGGTATGAGTAATGGATTGAACGCAGAACAGAAAGGGCGAAAAACCACTAGCACTGGAATGTTAGGGAGCCCACTACATACCATAAGCCAAATGAAAGGTAAAATATATATATTATAATTATATATAAATAATATATATATAATTATATATATATATATATATATATAATATATATATAATATAAAATAATATATATATATATATATATATTATATATATATAATTATATTATAAAGAGCGCTCGAAATAAATTCAGTTTGAATGTGAACAATTAAACTAACATATCTCGCGAGCAAATGAAGGAAAGCATAATTCGATAGCCAGTGCAAAAGGAAGTATGTGGATGTGCTTAAAAAGTAGGAAAGTTAAGAATGTTAACAGTGAGTGGGTGGAATGAAGAGGTGATGCAAAGCGTTTAAAATAAAAAAGAAACGTGGTTGAATGTACATAAAACAATGGTGAGGTTTCAAAAAAGAAAGATGCTTGGAAATTTATATAAGGAGGAAAAAGAAATATAAAAGGTGCATTACTAGGAAAGAAAAGAGATTTATGAACAGTTTGGAAGGAGATGATACTGGGACTTAAAAGGAAGTAGGGAAGACTCTAATCTGAAGGAAGCGCGAAAGGGGTTAAGAATAGAGAATAAGGGAAATCTGCTTTAGAATAATTATGAATATGGATGTGCTTTGTAACTGATGAAATGGATGTGAGGAGAGTGTGAAAAGAATACTTCGAAAATCTATAATATTGGCAGTAATGAAGAGGTGAGTAAATGTGTGTGGGTTTGGTGGTGCAAGAAGGAATAGTTATTTTGGGATGAGGTCATTAGCAAAGAGGAGGTTGAAGAATGGTAAATCTGCAGGTATAGATTAAATTACTGGTGATGAAAATGAATCAAGAACGGAAGGCGAAATGTGAATTGCATGGATTGAATTTGATGTGTAACAAAGCATTTATATGGAGAGTATAGTTCCGAGGGGATTGGAGGAGAGCAGTAATAGTACACTAATATAAGGGTAAGGGAAGGGAGATAAGGAGAACTGTAGGAATTATAGGGGAATTAGTTTATTGAGTGTTGTAGGGAAGATATATGCTGGTATTTTGGTCGAAAGAGTGTTTCGAGGGACTGAAGAACTGATTTTGACTTGTGTTCCCCTATTTGACTTCCCAATGCACGTTTTATTTTCTCTGAACTTTCATTTTCTATATGTATTTTTCTAGCATGTTCTATTGTTTCTAGTAATTCTTTAATCATGTCATCAGTATCTCTCTCTTCACTTAATCGTTATCACAATCAATAAAATATTTCTGGTCATTATTCTTCCAAAAAAAAACAAAGTTTGGTGATTCCAGAAATCCCAAATAAATTGTTAGTCCATTTTTAGCAAAAATTGCCCATGCCATACTATTCTTTCTGTCATGTCCTTCCTGTTTTAACTTATATAATGATTCTTTAAGTAACCCTAACTACCTTTTCACAATAAACCATTACTCCATGGCTTATCTCGCTGAATGTACATCATTAATTCTGATATTCATTTTTGTAGTAAAGTTTCCATATCTTCATTTGAAATTCTCTTCCGTGCCATCAAGAACATAATACCATTAGGACTTTCCAAAAATATATAATCACATTAATTATCAATTAACCTGGTCTATAATTTCTTTCTGGTTTTTTATTTTTTAAACCAAACTGCCCTGTATACGTTATCTTGTTGCATGGTCTTATTATTACTAAAAATTTATTATTCTCAAATTCGCCAACATCTAATTAATTATTCATTAACTATACTTGCTAATTGGCAAACCTACCACAGGTCGTTGGTTGGAGTTTCTTATATTTTTTAACAATTTCATATTCTCTCACAATTTGCTCCAAATTTACATACACTATTATTCAAAACTCTCTTCCTCTCACTCTTTTATTTAGCATTTTTTATTTTTAAAATTAATTTTTCTATTCCAACAATGGGCAAAATTGTCTATGTAAGTTTTTTTCAAATTTTTCTTTTCTATCTTGTTCTTTTTTTATCAATTTCTTTTAATGTCTTCAAAACATGTTTCCTGGTTGTTTTTTATTCAATAATATAGCAGGAATGTCCTCCTTCATTATCATCAAAGGTTTGCACTGAGTGTATATTCGAATCACAAATATAAATAGTTACAGCTTTAAAATTATTTTTAATATCATTACTGCGCAAGAATCATGATTTACCATAAGAATAAAGGTATATCACCACTCAATGTTCAGAACGATTTTTAGATTTTCATTTACAGGTGATTTAGAGTCTAAATTTAAAGAAAGTCACTCTTTTATAATTTAATTATAAATATAAATATCTCATAAGTATATATTAAACATCTTTGGTATCATAAAATTTAATTGCAACATTTTTAAGAGGATATAAGTTTTTAATAGAAGACTAGTAAAAGTGAAAACGGCTAAGAAAAGTTTGATATGATATTTTAATTTTCTTTAATAAAAGATTTTACTGGAAATAACTTTTACCAATGAATAAATCTGATCTCATTACTCTTAAAATTAAGTGCATCACACTGCTATAAACTTTAAAATCCCTTAATTACTGGAATATGTTAATAAGATCACTGCTTTCTTAAACTATATATAAATTGAATTTTCTTAGATGAATAACTAAATTTATAAAATTGTTTCATCTCTGTTAAATTTACATAACAAAATTAATCTTTTCAATATTAATAACTCTATATAAACTTTTCTTTTACCAAAACACTGAATATTTATTATTAAATGTACTTTCTCTCTAATAACATTCATCAGTGTTATGATTATTGTATTTGCAATATAGTACAAAAATTTATATATTATATACCAATTTTCATTTTAGTTGCCTTCTTTTTCTACAATTTCACATACTGATTCCATCATAATTATGGTAAAAAATTATTCTAAATTGTTAGGAAATATTTGTTTTATTCCTTCAATCTTATTTATATTAACTTATCTTCCATGTACCTCATATAAGTTAACTAATTCAATTGGATATGAATGTACCTTATCAACTTATTTTAATGTCATCCATTTTTTCACAATCTCTCTTTTTCCTTTACCATACCTTGCTACATATTCTCTGAAAGATTCTTCTTTCCTTTGTTGCATATTCAACAGTGTTTGTACTTTAAGATTATAACTTTCTTGTTCTTTATTTCTACATATCTTTCTATTATTAATGTATTATAATTATTTCTAAACTCCATTTTCTGTCATATTTCTTTTCAATATTAAGGACTAAATTACTTCTAGTGGTTCTACCTCGACTAAACCTCCTATTTTGTGCTATTTAGTTTTTTCTTTTTCTTGGATCTTTCAAAATAAAATATGTATATTCTAATTCTTCAAAGATTCTTTCTTTTTTTCCACTAAATTTAGGTTAATTATTAAATTATAATTTTTCTTTCTTCATTTGTTACTTCCTTTTTTCTTTAATCTCCATTCATGTCATGTCAGTTTATCCAATTGTTATTTTTTAAATTTCTTTTGCAGTTTCTTCCTTCTATTTGACATTTTTGATTTGTTTATTAAATATTAGGAACTTTGTGTAATAAAATGTTTAAAGTGAAATTATAGTTTTTTTTTATACCTTTAAATTACATTAATTGAAGATGTACCAATTATGTAGTATTTTCATATTTGTTGTAAAGTTGATAATAATCATTTTTGTTATTCCTTGTTAATTTACTTTTTTCTTTTTTCATATCATATATCCTCTTATGAATATTCTTTATCTTTTTTTTTTTTTTGACTATATCTTATTTATTAATAATTTTAATAAATATTATTTCTATTATTTTTATTCTATAAATTTCCTTTTTAAAATTGTTACAAAATATTCAACGTCTATATAATTTATATATCAATTTTTCACTTTAAAGGAAAGAAAAATGATTAAAAAGAAATTTTTTTCAGATCTAGAAGTTTATATATATATATTATATATATATATATATATATATATATATATATATATATATATATATATATATATATATATATATATATATATATATATATATATATATATATATATATATATATATATATATATATGCACACCCACCCATACAGGGTGTCCGAGAATTATCTGAACAACTTCAACCCTAAGTACATTATCACTGTAGATGTGTAGAAACGCCCATGTTTTGTCATTTTACAGAGAAACATATTTAGTTTATGTGTAGCTTATTGTTCTTCAATAGATTTTTATCCGAAAATGTTAAATTTGCTAATTGAGGTTTTTCTTTTTCAGCTTTTGGACGAAAATTCAAAAATAAATGCACAGTGTGTTGAATGGTTTATTGAAACCAAATCAGAGGCACAGGTCCTACACAATATTAGAGAAAATTACAAGAAAACCCCTCCAACAGGAGCAGCTATTCGAGATTTGTACAATAGGTTTAAGAAGACTGGAAGTGTAAGGCATAGGGAAGGTGAATGGAGTATCCAAACGTCTGAAGAAAAGGTTAAGCTCATTCCTCATTTTATCAATTCTTCTCACACCTAACATGCCCCTAAGATTATCAATCTGAACAGATTGTACCTTAGATATTTACCTCTTCCACACCTTAGTTACACTATATACGATAACCCCCAGTCTTGGGGAGAGAAGATGGGTAGTGATGATGATATATATATATATATATATATATATAATATATATATATATATATAACGGCCTCGTGGCGCAGGAGTTGAGTCACCGCCTCTCATACGAGAGGACGCTGGTTCAAATCCTCCGCGTAACAGTTGGGTTTTATCTACCTGGGGGCAAGAATTAAAACTTGACTGCTAACACGTTGGTGGCGCTGGTTTGGGATAGCCGGCCTTAAAGTTCGATTTCCTGTGGTCCCCCCGTGTTACCCCCTGCATAGGGGATAAAGCACGTTAAAAGGTAGTTTTTTTTTGTTTTTTTTTATATATATATATATATATATATATATATATATATATATATATCTATTATATATTTATATTTTTTATTTATTTATTATATATATATATCATATATATAAATATCTATATATTATATATAATATATAATTATATTATATATAATATATATATTTATATATATATATTATATATATATATTTATATTATATATATATATATATAATATATATATAGGTATTTATATATATATATATATATATATATAAATTAGTTAACTACTTTGTCGTAGGTTGATGATTTTATTTAGTTTTCTTTTTTTAACCCAGTGAAGCGTGTGTAAGAATAAATGGAGTTGAAAGTGATTGGTTTAATATTAATAGCAGAGTGAGGCAGGGATGTGTTATGTCTCGTTGGTTATTTAATTTGTATATGCATGGGGTTTTGGAAGAATAAGAGGTAGAGTTGAAAGGTGTTAGGATGATGGAGAATGGAAGAGAGAGAGAAGGATGTCCTACTTTTTGTACGCAGATGATTTGGTTTTGTGTGGTGAATCTGAAGTGCGTTTGAGGGGTTTGAAAGTAAATGTAGGCAAGAGTAAGGTTATGGTAGTGAGCGAGGAGAATCCGCGGTCTGAAGTCATGTTAGATGGTGAGGAGCTGGAACAAGTATCTGTTAAAAATATTTAGGATATATATGTTGGATGAAAAGGGAACAGATAATGCAGAATGTAATAGAAAAGTGGCTCGTGCAACTAAATTCTTGTTGTTGGATGTAAAGGGACTGAATCTTAATCTTTGATTGAGGGTATGTTGTTACCTGTGTTAATGTATAGTAGTGAAATTATATTCTGGAATAAGAGGTATAAAGCTAAGGTATAATGTGTTCAGATGGATATTCTTAGCTGCGTGTTAGGTGTGAGAAGAATTGATAAAATGAGGAATGAACGTATTAGAGAGTTGTGTGGTGTGAAGAAAGGCGTAAATGAGGGAATAAACAAGTACATGGAGATGGTTTGATCATATGGACGGGATGTATGATAGTCCGTTTGTTAAACGGATGTATAGTGGTGAGTGTACTGAGAATCGACCGGCTGGGAGACCGAAGAAGAAGTGGATTGAGTCAGTTAAGGAATGCCTGAAGGAGAGAAATGTGAGTTTGGTAGAAGCGAGTAGAAAGGTGCATAACAGGAATGAATAGCGGAGTTTTGTGAGGGGGTATGGTTGTGGGCTTTCCACAGGGGATGAACCTCATATTGACGAGATACCACAGTGAGGGTCCGTCGCTTGCTTGTGAAACTCTAGGGTGGATTTTTCTGACTACGACGGGTTCTCACTTGCGTCATGTAGTAGTAGTAGAAACTACTACTTTTTTCCGGTGTATGTTACGCACCCCATTGCCAATCTGGAGGATAGGATTTTCCAAATTGTTATCCAAATAGAGCTGTCACCCACAACCAGGCTTATTTATAATACCATAAAACTTTTATAACAAGAAAATTAATGATATCATGTGTACATGGAGATGAAGTTAAAACTAAGAGCTGCCAGAGTCGCAGCCGGTTAATTTTAAAATGATGGAGTTGGAGCCAGTTAATTTTAAAATGGTGTAGTCGGAGCCGGTAAAAAATTTACTGGCCCTACAGCCCTGCATATAACCGTCATTTTGCACTTCCAGAGTATCAAACTGCACTGGCGGATAGCAAAGTCGGCACCCGTGGCCCAAACATCATCTCTTACATAATGCTCCGTCACATTCACCCATCTGCATCAGAGTTCCTAATGGATGTATATAACAGGATCTGGATCGAATCCTCTTTTTTTCCCTCCCCTTCGTTTGGGCAACAGCTTTTGTAATCAATATTCCCAAACCTGGGAAAGATCCGAAGTTTGCGGACAATCAAAGACCAATTTCCCAGTCCTCTCATAGTTGCAAAATAATGGAGAACATTCTTGTAGGCCGCCGCCTTCCTGTTCTGAAGAGTCTCCAGGCTTTTTCAAACTTCAAGTTTGGCTTCCTCAATAATCGCTCAACCACGGATCCCATGTTAAGACTGGACCGTGACATTCGGCAAGTTTTATCAACTGTCGGAATTATTCTTAGTGTCCCTTTTAACCTTAAATAAAGCACAAAACGCAACGTGGAGAAATGGGGTCCTTAAACTCCACATGCTCTATTTCCGAGGACATCTTCCTCTCTCTTTATATAATGCTTTCTGGCAGACAGATCCATCCAGTTCCGTTGCTCGCCTGTTCTATCACTCCACTTTACTCAGGATGAATGTGTTCCACATGGCAGTGTCCTTATTGTATTATTATTTGCTCTCGGTTCCAATGACGTCATAACTACCATCCCAGCCAAGATCAAATTTTCCCTGCATGTTAATAAACTCTCGTAATACATTGTCAGTGCCAATCTATCATTTCTTGATACACACTGCACATTAAACACCTGATAACGACTTGTCATCGTGCGCTTGACCTATTATGTCATCTCTCCTCAAAATCTTGAGGCGCTAGTCGCAAGTTCCTTTCATTTTACGTCGCTCTAATCTAATTGAAGTTGGATTATGGCTGCGCAGTATAAGGTCAGGCCTCCTCAACTTTGCTACACCTGTTAGTTCCCATTCAAAACGAGGAGAATCGTATATCTACAGGAGCCTTCTGATCGCTCCCCGGGTGAGCCTCGGAGTTGAAGCCGATGTGATGCCATTCTCTGTGCACAAGTTACCTTTTGTTTTAGACTACAGTACAGTCTGCTCTGACACCAATTCTGCGAGAGTTACCTCAGAATCCTCCCTACTGGCCATTTCCAAACAGTTTGCGACATTCTTAATTTCCTAAACATCCCTTTGCAAAATGTGATGCATTTCTCTTATGATGAAGGGTATACACCTTGGCTATTTCCTGCTCCCACCATCTCCCTGGCCATGACCTCTCCCGAAATCCAGCCACTCCGCCGCCTTGTTAAAGGTATCATTCTTGATTCGCTCTGCAGTTCACGGCGGATCCACTCTAGTGTTTACTGACGGCAATAAAACAAGGAATGGAGTGAGCTCGAGTGATATCTTTACCGATCACAACCTTTCCCAGACTCACCTCGCATGTTTCAATTTTTACTGCAGAATTAATTGCTATAAAGATTGCCCTTTCTAGAATTTTATTCCTTAACCAAAACCACCCTTATGTCATTTATTCGGACTCCCTCTGCGTCCCCCAGGCCTCCCAAAGCCCTCTACTCTAAAAACACAATGGTATCCGTTGTACAGCAAATTCTCCGACTGCTCTACTGTCGCAAGAAGCAAGTTACACTCTGTTGGATCGCGCCTCACGTGTGAGTGAATGCCAACGAAACCGCAGACAGAGAGGCCAGAGTAACCTTTTTCCGTAGCTGTTCTAGGTACCTCCCAGATGCGATTCGACAAATTCACCTTCCATAACTGATTATTATCCTGCTCTCCGACATTAGTGGGTGGTCTTCCGCTCATGGACGAAATCGCTTGCAAGTGGTGATCCTCGCACGCCTTCCCGTTGACCACACCAATATCACACACAGTCACATCGTCATTTCATGGGATTCTCCTCCCGCCTGCAAATTTTGCCGCCGTCGCCACACCCCGCAGTCGTCTGTTCACCACAACTTCATAGATTGTCCTCAACTGAACTCTTCCATCCGTCGTCGCCATTTTCCTACAGTATGGTCCATAAAACCTAAAAGGCTATCCCATGTCTTGTCTGAATAGTCCAACTTTAATAGTAGCACTATATTTACCTTGAAGAACAATATTCTGTACGTTTTGTTTTGTTAACATATATATTAATAGAATTTTGTTAGGATTCACCCTTTTTTGACATATATTACTAGAATTTGGGTTGAATTTCCAATTTATCAGACCGCTCCTTTCGGTACCTTGGTGAGTCCTGTACACCCACTTAACAACATACCCATGAAATTATTAATTCTTGGGTATAAAATATAATAAAAAATACAGACCTGCATATATGTAACTTAATTTTTTCTATTATGTTTAAAAATATTTATCTCAAATGTTTTAAAATTTAAAAATTTCATTTTTAATTTTAATGTTTATATATTATTAACAGATGAAGAGCGAGATCCCAGCCATAAAACAGACACCAAGTAAGACAAAGCCAGCAAAGAACGCACAGGTAAAGAGGAAAGCTGAGGAAGTTGAAGAATCGGATGACGACGATGAGGTGGAGGAGGGAGAAAAAGAATTAGATTTCGACAGTGACAGTATTAATACGGATGACAATGATGATGAAGAGGATGACGATGACGAAGATTAAAAACGGCTTTAAAATATATATTTTCAATTAACTTATTTTTTCTTGCCTTTTTATTTTTTTTTTTTTTTTTAAGGGAGGGTCCAATTATTGCTCCAGGCTGAGCCCAATTCTTTCCCCCCCCCCCTAAAAATGGACAAAATTCGTAATTTTCAGCCGATTTTGACCAAATAAAAACACCAAACTGTAGCTTTTTCTGACCTCTGAAATGTCGTTTTCTGGTGTTTTCTGTGTCAGTAGCCATTTTTTGGTATTTTCAATTTTTGAAAGCCTATGTTTTTGACATTTGTCGAAACTTCTACGATTTTTTTTCGAAATGATTTCAAACTTGAAATATACAAAGATTGGACTATTATCTAAAAAATTTAGGAACGGAATTTTGATATTTTAACCCCATATCTGAGAAATGGTCGATTTTAAAAACCTATTTTTGGGTTTTCAAATTGAAAAATTGGGATATTTTTTTTCCTGTTTATCTGGTCTGTATGAAATTTTCAGGACATTAAGACAGAGGGTTTTGTGTGTGTGTGTATGTTTTTTTTTTGTACAGCGTGGTTTTTGGAGGGGCATCTGGCGTCATCTTTGCTGAAGGGGTGCGAGCCACATCACCTATTCGTGATTCGATACGCACGACCTAGCACCAGGTTTGGGTCTTGTTCCCTGACCCCTCTGGAATATCTATAATAAGAGACTCCCTGCCGCTTAGCGCGGTTCTCCGGGCACAAGCCTCATAAGGCTCGACACCCATGAGGGGGGACCCCTTTAATATAATATAATATACACATGGATAACCTTACGATGCCTCGGAAACTGATGGATCTAGATTCCCGAACCCGGACCGATAAATGGACTTACTTCTTTGAATTGCACTTCGAACATTGATGTAGTGTCTCCCTCCACTTAACCTGGAAGGCCTCGGCCTGTCTCCGGCGATCAGTCGCCTGGCACGCCCTCTGCATCCCAGGTGCCCAAACGATCGGTGCCCCCGTCATAGTCGTTCTCATTCGTTCACTCCAAATGTTGCACCCCCTCCAGGAATGCCAGCAGATACATAATTCCCGATGTATTACATACTGCGATCCACTACCTCCAAAGCTCTTACTGAGCACAGAACCATTTTTCTCAGTAATGCACTTGAAAAAATTTTAGGCGTTGAAGACTCTCCAGTTACATTAATGAAAAATGGCTCCATTCTCGTACAAGCTGCTACCCGAAATAAAATTTATATTCTGTCATCCTTAATGTCTCGCAAATATTCCTCTTATTTCTACTCCTGATGAAATAAGAAACACATCTAAAGGTACTATTTACTGTTATGAACAGAAGGACGAAGATACAGTTGTCATTATGGAAAATCTCCAACAAAAGATTTTCTGTTACAAACGTTTATAGATTTCCCCCTCGTCGAGACACTCCTGGCAAACCAAATCCCCGTTTACTGCTAACCTTTAATACCCCTTACCCGCCTACAAAGGTAAAAATGGGGTTTACAAGTCAGTATTCGCACGTTTATCCCTAAACCCAGACGTTGCTTTAAATGTCAACGGTTTGGTCATCCCCAAAAATACTGTAGGGGACCGGATGAAATATGCCCAGTTGCGGAGAATTATTTCACACTCCCTGTGAAAATACCCCTAACTGTGGAAGACCCCACAGTGCTTCTTCCTTCAAATGCTCGTCTTACCTGTTTGAACAGGAGGTTTTGCAGTTATGCACTATACACAAAATGAGCAGGAGAGATGTTATACGCCAGCTTGATGAAAAATATCCTACAAGACCAAAGCGATCTTAGCCACAATCATAGCTGCCCCCACGCCTCAGCGTGCTGATCTACCCATAACCCTCATCCCAGCAGAACTCCTCCCCCAAATCCCAGCGAAACTCAGGCAGCTACTGTATCCTATCTGCCTGTATTGCCCACGCCACCGACTTCTCAAATTGAACAAAAGCAGCCCTTGATCCAATCTCTTGTCCAAAAAGCCATTAACAACCCTATCCTGAGAGTACTAACCTTCAACAAACCAGCAATGAAACAGCTGGTTCATCCAACACAAAACTTGGAAAACTTCTTTTCAAGACACACTGTCCCATGCCTACCCAATGGGTTCTCCAAACTTATGCAAGAGGACTGTCTCTTTGTCCCTTAATTTGCCTCCCACTATTACTCAAATTCCTGAAAAAGATGTCCCCAAGCACAAAGAAAAGAATAATGGCCAAGCTAAAGATTATTCGTTAAAATACAAAGCGTCCGAATTTCTAAACAAAAACGCAGTAACCCCAGACGTAAAAAATGTAACTCAGAAGAGACCTCGCCATAAGTCTATTCAGCAGACAAAAGCACGACTGTAATGTACCCAAGCAATCGCAGCTGTCGGACAGCCCACCTATCAACCCTCTAATAGTTTGCAGGATAATTCTAGCTCTTTTGAATCTTCCTATAATTCTTCCGAATTTCCTATCAGCGCTCCCCAAGGGATTCTATACCTTAGCAGATGAAATGGACAACAGCTCCCAAATGCAGCTCGATGTGATGACCCACTCTCTTTCTAATACTTCGTGCTCTTCCGAGAAAAGCGAATGGAAGACTTTTCAACGCAAGCCCTCTGGATCTGTTGAAGCCATGAAGGGAGACCCAGAGGTCTCCATTCTTAACTTAAATCGTCCAATTAATCTCCCAAAATCTCTCTCACGACGAATTACTGGCAAAGTCTCCAGTATTGGACCTTGTCAATCCACCGAATCCTATATCGGAACCCATTATCGCGACCCCAACTCCTTTTCAAAAAGATGACACCTTCCTTCCCCATTTCCATGGAGGCAGCTCCATATCCCTTACTCATTTCTGAATCTTCTTATTTGGCAGATACTAATTCCGCTCCCATTAATAAACATGAACTTTTTGATTGCTCTTTCAATGACCAACCAAACCCACACAACAATATGACTTGGTTGAACTCAACTTATCTCGCATTCATGGCGAAGCCCCACCACCAAATAATACTGAAAACTCCTTTCCAAAAGCAGTCGTAAAACACATCTCTGGTGTATGACTATTCTTTACCACCAGGATTTGTTGTTCCTCCTCGTCGAGATCCACGTCTCAGCCTTTCCTCTTCATCTGAATCTACCTCCAATACTACCCCTAGTCACATAGAGACAATTGTCTCAGAAAGACTACCATCATAACATTTACAACAACACAGCATGGTCACTTTCCTTCAATGGAATTGTCGTGGCTACCATTCTAATTTTGAAGAACTTGTTCAACTAATAAACATATGTACACCAAAGTGCATATGTTTGCAGGAACTTCGACTATGTCATCGTGACTTCTTTCAACCGTCGGAATATAAATCGCCTCTAACCTCTATAGAAAGAGGTGATAATGATAGGGGAGGTGCAAGAATACTCATTCATAAATCTCCCCTATTCTCCACAGTCCCTCTCCAAACTGAACTTCATGCAGTGGCAGCACGAATTCACTTGTCCACCGACCTTACTATCTGCTCGATCTACTTGGCTCCGAGTAGTGAATTTACTAAGGTCGACTTAGCTGATCTTTTTAAACAGCTTTCTACTCCGGTTGTTATACTAGGGGACTTCAACTTCCGCCACCCCTTATGGGGTGACTCTGTCACTTCGTCTAAGTCCAAGATCCTGATAGATCTCCTAACCCCCTTTTCCCTGGGATGCCTTAACCCAACAAAAAAAAATTGTAAGCCAAATGTGGGGAGAAATGTGGGAAATGTTGGTCCCCATATGAAGGCTCCTCCTGGCTTGTAGGAATTTATAAGATACACCGACTTATAAGAAGATCCAACTACCAGCTTATAAGATATTATGGCAATCAGAGCTCATAGGATTTTACAAGCAAAAATACTTATCACAAGTTGTAAGGAAAGTGCCTGATAAGGAATAATAACACATTGTCCCTTCAATTTCCCACAATTATACCTCGTAGAATAAATCGAAAATTTCACTGTGTAGGATATATATATAATATATATTATTATAATATATATATATATATATATATATATATATATATATATATATATATATTATATATATTATTTATATAATATATATATATATATTATAATAATAATAATAATCATAACAATAACAATAATAATAATAATAATAATAATAATAATTATTATTATAATAATTATAATAATTTTAATAATGGTAGTTGGTTTGGTCATGTGTGCCATATTTTAAACAATAAATTCAAAAGTTTTTATTTTAAACAGGGATGGCACGAAAAAAATCAAATTAAAAAAATCAATCGAGTTTTTTACTTAATTTTATAAAGAAATCATGATTTTTTTGATTTTATTGATTTTTTTGATTTTTTTATTTTTTTTATATTTTTTTTTAATTTTTTTGTATATTTAAGTGATTTAACTTCAATAGAAATAAAAAATTAAAATAAAACTATATATATTATGAAGTTTTTAATATATTTTTCAATTTTCAACAAACTATTGGCATTGTAACCCGTAAGTCTGTAACATTCTTTAGTGTTGTTGTTTCATTATTTCCATTGTAAGATTTTGAACCCAGAGCTAGGGCCAAGGGTTTAAAATTAAAAATTAATGTCAGATGCAGAATAATTATATATATTGTTTTTGTATAATGTCGTATAATGAATATGTTAGGCCAGTATTTGAATATTGTCTACAATTTTAGCAGCCTTATTAGAAAAGACATAGATATGCTGGAGAGGGCGCAACGTAAAGCAACGAGGAAGTAGATTTTTGGCTTTGAGGATAAGAATAGGCGTGAAGTTGTCTAGATAGGCCCATGCGGCTTCTTAAGTATTATTCTTCTTTATTATTATTATGGGTTGACTGGGACATTCTTGAGAGGCCAATGCGGCTTCTTAATTATTTATTTTTATTTGGTTGACTGGGAAAGTCTGAAAAGGAACATGCGGCTTCTTAAGTATTATTCTTATTTATTAAATGAGTCGACTGTGACATTCTAGAGGGGTCAATGCGGCTTCTTAATTATTGATTTATAATTATTAATTATTATTTGTTTGACTGGGACAGTCTAGATAGCCCATGCGGCTTCTTAGGTAATTAATTCTTATTTATTATTTGATATTTAATATGAGTTGCACTGGGACATTCTAGAGGGGCCAATGCGGCTTCTTATTATTAGATTTTTTATTGGTTGACTGGACAGTCTAAAATAGGCGCATGCGGCTTCTTAAGTATTATTCTTATTATTATGAGTTGACTGGACATTCAAGAGGCGTCAATGCGGTTTCTTAAATTATTATTTTAATTATTAATTATATATATATTATTATTGGTTGACTGGGACAGTCTAGATAGGCCTATGCGGCTTCTTAAGTATTATTCTTATTTATTTTTATTATGGTTGACTGGGACCATTCTAGAGTAGCGTAATGTGGCTCTTAATTATTATTTTTTTTGGTTGACTGGTACAGTATAAATAGGATCATGCGGCCGGCTTAGGTATATTCTTTTTATTATGGGTTGACGGGAACATTCTAGAGAGGTTAATGCAGCTTCTTAATTATTATTACAGAATAATAATTTAGAAGCTGCATTAACCCCTCTAAAGTGTCCCAGAAGTCAACCCATAATAATAGAAAATAACATAAGATGCCGCGTGATCTTATTTAGACTGTCCCAGTCAACCAATAAAAGTTAATAATTAAGAAGAATGTCCTAGTCAACTCATAATAAATAAGAATAATACTTACTTAAGGCCGCCGTATGGTGTTCTTTTTTAGAGACTGTCCATTTCAACCT
>JABUQX010046090.1:10000-21593 GCA_015478945.1 Trachelipus rathkii | reverse complement strand
ATAGCATATATATATATATATATATATATATATATATAGTAGAGGAATTCTATAGTAGAGGAAGACGGCAATTCTATAGTGGCAGGAGTGTTGGGAGTTATCTCTTCTTCTTTCTCCATTGGCAGGTCTTGTTGGTATAGTAGGGGGCTTGTAGTTATCTCCGGTAGTACTTGATGGTAGTTCTTTATGGCCCCTCGTGTTAGGCTTCGCTTATACGTAGAGGGGCCCAAGTATCCACAGGTACTCGGAACTTCACCTTTCTCTGTTGAAGCCGCCTTCTCCCCCAACAGAAAGCTATATGTTTACGATTTGATTGGTACTTCGGGGCTAATGAAACACCAACAACACAACTAGCTATAATCCTTTTATAGTTATCTATTTAATGACAAGATGTTAAAACAGCTTAAATTTTTGATTTTTGGTTATTTTATTAAATTTCCATTCAGAATATATTTAACAAGTTCGATGCTTTCCTATCAAGTACATTAATTTCTTAATACATATTAATTTTTCTTGCTGAGCTGCAAACGAGTTAAGTTTTCATCCGAGTCGAGAGAGAGAGAGAGAGAGAGAGAGAGAGAGAGAGAGAGAGAGAGAGAGAGAGAGAGAGAGAGAGAGAGAGAGAGAGAAAGAAAGAGAGAGAGAGAGAGAGAGAGAGAGAGAGAGAGAGAGAGAGAGAGAGAGAGAGAGAGAGAGAGAGAGAGAGAGAGAGAGAGAGAGAGAGAGAGAGAGAGAGAGAGTCGGGAAGTTAGAAATTATTTTTTAGATACAATAAAACAATGCTATGCATAATATAAACAATAATTTTATAAAGAAAACATTACAAACAATCATATAACAAAAGAATAATTTTATACTAACATATTAAAATCATATATAACACAAATTTATGATTGAATGAATTGTAAAATATAAATATTCATTAGAAAACAAGTTGAGCTGATATTTTGTTTTCTATGATTTTAAATTTTTTTACTCAACTACATATTTGAGCAATTTAAAACGTTTTTTATAAAAAAAAAATACTTTTAAAGGCAATATTTTATATCTTATATAATATTTTAATCAATTATTTGACAATATTTATATATATATATATATATATATATATATATATATATATATATATATATATATATATATATATATATATATATATATATATATATATATATATATATATATATATATATAGAAATACTCTGCTGAGTAAAAAAGCATCAATACACAGTACGGAAAGATGTGCAGACAGATAAGGACAACCTGAAAAGAAAGACTACCTAAAAAGGATAGATTATAAAACGGACAACTAAAGTCAAGTACAGATAAGGACAAATTAACGGATTGACATTACAAACAGGAATATAGAGAATGAAAAGAGAGAGAGAGAGAGAGAGAGAGAGAGAGAGAGAGAGAGAGAGAGAGAGAGAGAGAGAGAGAGAGAGAGAGAGAGAGAGAGAGAGAGAGAGAGAGAGAGAGAGAGAGAGAGAGAGAGAGAGAGAGAGAGAGAAAGAGAAAGAGAAAGAGAAAGAGAAAGAGAAAGAGAAAGAGAAAGAGAAAGAGAGAGAGAGAGAGAAGAGAGAGAGAGAGAGAGAGAGAGAGAGAGAGAGAGAGAGAGAGAGAGAGAGAGAGAGAGAGAGAGAGAGAGAGAGAGAAAGAGAAAGAAAGAGAAAGAGAAAGAGAGAGAAAGAGAAAGAGAAAAAGAGAGAGAGAGAGAGAGAGAGAGAGAGAGAGAGAGAGAGAGAGAGAGAGAGAGAGAGAACAACGGCGTTCTTTCATTGCTCCAAAAATTTATAGCCATTCGGCACACCTTAACTGCATAGTTTGTTAATTAAATGCATGTTACTATTCTTTCGAACTTTTATCCATCGATGGAGATTACCAACTACAAAGGAAATAAATTAATATAAATAAAAATTAATTAATTAATAATAATAATAATAATAATAATAATAATAATAATAATAATAATAATAATAATAATAATAATAAATAATAATAATAAATTTAAAAAAATAATAATTAGAAATAAATAAATATCAACGATGAAAAAAAATATTCATTATATTTTATTTTAAATAATAATAATAATAATAATAATAATAATAATAATAATAATAATAATAATAATAATAATAATAATAATAATAATAATAATAATAATAATAAAAATAATAATAAATAATAATAAATTATAATACCAATAAAAATAAAACAAAAATATTATCATATTAAATTTACTAACTTCATTTTAAATTCAAATCGACAAATATACACATAAATAATAATCGTATCTCAATACATAATTAGAGTATTTGCCAATTTTTCATGAATAAAATCAGGACCCTCATTGCTTCTATGCAATTACACATGAAAATTAGAAGGTAGTTGAATCGCGAGGAAGAAGAAATACGCGGCTAAAATCTCCTACATTAAAAACATAACTTCAAATAATAATTACCTTTTTATCTTACAAACACTTGTGCTCGATAAATTGCATTATTATATTGATATATATTAAATTTTATTATATATATATATATATATATATATATATATATATATATATATATATATATATATATATATATATATATATATATAGTATATATATATATATATATATATATATATATATATATATATATTTTCTCTTCAGGAAGGGTTATTACCCCTATCAGTGGAACTAGCACCTTCTCTATCTGGCCTTTAAATTCGTTCTCCTAGAGCAGTGGTTTTCAAACTGGGTGCTCGCACCCTTGGTGCGCTCCGAATACCAGTGCGAAGCGTGAGCCCTTATTTAGCGCATCATTTCATCATATAATTCTTATTATATAGACTCTCATTTATATATATATATATATATATATATATATATATATATATATATATATATATATATATATATATATATATATATATATATATATATATATATATATATTATATATATATATATATATATATATATATATATATATATAATGATTTTCGTTGGAATTTTTGAAAACGTGTAAAAAATTTACTAGAAAATAAAATTAAAGGTTTTTCTTCACGCTTGTCTCGCGCACCCTGGTTCCGTAGATACATATATATAGTATATATATATATATATATATATATATATATATATATATATATATATATATATATAGCATATATATATATATATATATATATATATATATATATATATATATATATATATATATATATATATGGTGCTTTCTCTCTTCAGATGCCTGAAAATTTAAAAACTTAAGTAATGTCATTTCCAAGCTCGCATCAAATGTATCCTTTATAATAACACCGTTAAATATTAATGTTTAATATATGGAACTACAATCATGTTTTGCTTATATTATTAATTTGTAAATGCTTGTTACACTTAAGTTTTTTAGTTTTGTAATTATTGTTCTATATATTTTAGCCTGATGATGGAAACTGTGTTTTCCGAAACGTTGATAGTCTAATAAAGTGTTCTCCATGTCAAAGGCCCTGGTGCTACTTTTTATCCTCAAACTAAAATTCCCATCTACTAGAAGCTGGATTGAAATTATATATATATATATATATATATATATATATATATATATATATATATATATATATATATATATAGCAGTATATATATATATATATATTTATATATATATATATATTATGAAAGGATAGGGGTGCATGGAATCTATTTTTTATTCTTGGGGGTGCGCTACTTAAAAAAGATAGTGAATCACTGTCCTAGAGTTCTAAGCTTAGAAGACCATGCTTGCTACTTGGAGCATAAATTTTCAGAGCTAGTCCTTGACTATTTTACTCCCAAAAGGTTTTCGCACTTCAGTGGGACTAGCATATATATATATATATATATATATATACCGATCTAGATATGTTTTTAGGGATATTTATATATATATATATATATATATATATATATATATATATATATATATATATATATATATATATATATATATATATATATATATATATATATATATATATATATGTTAATTTATTATGTGACTTTAATTTATGAAATATTCTTCTTTTATTTTACTAAATAGGTTAATTTATTCGAAGTCTTTTCATAATATACACATTTTTTTATTTTCTTTTTTTTTTTAACAATTAATACCACCGCTCACGAACAGAGCCCCTATTCATATATGTATGTGTAGTAGAATTTGGATTGTTGCGCCTGTCAAATTAGTTGCACATGCTACTACTTCCCTCGTGGACGTTAAATATTATAAAAAAATAAAAAAAAAAATAAAAAAAAATTGGTATGGAAAAGATGTAAAAATTTTCAGGCAAAGTTAATTATTGTTAGACTCGGCAGGCCATGGACTCGGCTTAATTTGACCGAGTCTGAGTCCGCTAAAACTGGCCTAGTCCCCGATTCCTGGACTCGGACTAGGTACATCACTACTATATATATATATATATATATATATATATATATATATATCAGTAAAGATCAATATATATATATATATATATATATTTATATATATATATATATATATATATATATATATATATATATATATATATATGCACAAAGGCACATAAAGAAAGACATTTACTAAAGTTGCGGCTGAAATAATGTCTCTTGCTTGAAAGAAATGAAATTGTGATATGCATCGGCAAGCTTGCCAAACATCATTTCATAAAATTCCATTGTCCAAAACCCTTTCCACTAATCAGCAATTTTGGTAATTTGAAGAGAGAGAAAAAAAACCTTAGCGAAGTCGCATTTGACTACAGACTAAAGGAAAACTAAAAGAAAGAAAAAAAATCACTAATAAAAATGTATATATTATATTATATAAAAATCACTAATAAAAATGTATATATTATATAGTCGCATTTGACTACAGACTAAAGGGAAACTAAAAGAAAGATAAAAAAAAATCACTAATAAAAATGTATATATTATTCTGAACTGATGGGTTAAGCACTTATTTTATTAGAGTTCATATTTTGCTCTATTTTAATGTCGTTTTCTATAAAAAAAAAACAAAGTTCAAATTTGGATTTATTTCTGTATCAAATTTTCAAAATTTACTGAATTCTTAGTTTAATAAATTTTCCTTATTTAAATACATTTAAATAAATATATTATAAATATTTCTCATACCTAAATCGGATTTTTTAAAAAAAATAGAAAAAAGAAAAAAAGAATAAAAAACTCTTAACAAATTAAAACATTCAAAAAAATTTCTACTTTCACGAAACAAATTTTCCCTCAAGTTATGAAATAATTTCTTTTTTTTTTTTCTTTTTTAGAAGAAAAAAATCACCTAAAAATATTCAAATTTTTTTTTCCTTAACACTTATGTTAAAATTTTTAACAGAAAAAGCAATAAAAATATTAAAAGAATAGCAGAAAATTTAAAACATGACCGGCTTATTCCACTTCTATTAAAAAGTAATAAATTCATAATTAATATTGCCATTATATATATATATATATATATATATATATATATATATATATATATATATATATATATATATATATATATATATATATATATATATATATATATATATATATATATATATATATATATATACCGTATATATTAATATTAATGATATTAATTAGTATTAATATATGTTATTTTTTGATATACTTTGTTGATTAGAGTAATATATATATATATATATATATATATATATATATATATATATATATATATATATATATATATATATATATATATATATATATATATATATATATATATATATATATATATATATATATATTACTATAATCAACAAAGTATGTCAAAACGTGGACAAAAAAATAATTCTTAATTATTATTATTATTATTATTATTATAATTATTATTATTGTTATTATTATTATTATTATTATTATTATTATTATTATTATTATTATTATTATTATTATTATTATTATTATTATTATTATTATTATTATTAAACATAACAAAACTAACTTTCCACAAAATTTTTGATTTTAATCTTTCATTCAAAAGTTCCTTTACATAAATTTTTCAGAATTATCGTCAAAAAAAGAAAAAAAGACAAGAGAATTAATTGTTCTAAAATCATCTGAAAAGGGAAATTCTCATTTTTCCAATAGAATTTACAAGGAATAATCAGCTTCATTATTATTATTATTATTATTATTATTATTATTATTATTATTATTATTATTATTATTATTATTTGGCCCAATTTTAACATACCTTAACCTGAACCAGACCTTAAGAAATCAAACCAACCGCTTTACTGTGTTCCTTAATAATGAAGTTTTCAATCTCCAAAATTTCTCCAATCCTCAAAGTTACCACCAAAGTGGTCAAAATATCTGTTGGGTCTGATAAAACTTTTTTTTCCTCATCTTTAAGGCAATTTAAATAACAATTTAAGTCTACTTAATTGGGTATAAAGTCTAACTACAAGTACACAAACCATTTAAAATCAAAATTATACCAATGCAACCTAAAAAACTTTTAAGAACATAAGTCATTAACTTGATCCTTCACAGACAAATACCGAAAATATTACAGCTAAATCACTCGTTATATATTTGGTAAACGAGTAATTTGAGATTATTATTTTTAAAGTGGTCTGTCAGTAAAGCAAAATTATTATACTGAAGAGTAAATAGCGGAACCCAATGGACCAACTCAGCACGACAGAAACAGTTCAGTAAAAATGAAATGTCGCGAGAGCTACAAATATTTAAGATCAAACAATTATTGTTTGCGGTCTCGTATATTCGGAAAAAAATTATTAACGACAATTATTTGAATATATATATATATATATATATATATATATATATATATATATATATATATATATATATATATATATATATATATATATATATATATTATAATAAATATATATAAATATTTTATATATATATATATATATATATATATATATATATATATATATATATATATATATATATATATATATATATACAGTATAGCAGGATTTCTACTTTGTAGTATCTATTTGTATAGAGATATATTGCCCTTGGAGTAAAATAGCAGTTTTTTAAAGAAATTATTTTAATTATACATTTAATAAAACACTTACACAGCAAATAACAAATAAATTAAACTATATGTTAAAAAAGGCAAGCTTTCATCTCGAACGATCTCGAGACCTCATCGGACCAAACAAGAATTATTTTTCTTTTTGAAATGTTCTTCATTGCTGTTCGCTGGCTGTTAATTTTGCAATCGGATCTATGTAGAAATATTTGGATGTTTTTAGAATATTCGTTTTGTATTTGGTCGATCCTTATCTCTCCAGGTTGCTTGTTGTAGTTTTCTACATTATGTATACAAAATGATTCTAGAACCTTTCTGTGATTAGTGTGATGATGTATCTGATAGGTTGCATTTTGTTGATATTGATATGATGATCAGCCGATCTTCTCTGTTGCGTTAACGCTGAATTAATACTGTCGATACGTAGATCTATTGTGTGTTGATTCTTGCATCGTACAAGATTTGAGGTTTCTCCTACATATATTTTTTTTGCAATTTCTGCACGGGATCTGGTATACACAACTCTGTGAGGTATTTTAATTAGATTTGGGGGGTCGAAATGTGTTTTTTAGGCTGATGTTGTTTGAGGGTATTAGGGTAATGTTTTTTGGTATAAATTCGTTTTATATCTTTGTAGCTGGGCATATTTGGTACTAGTACATATGTACTTGGTTGTTCATGTTGCAGTATCTTTTTTTTTGGCTTTTCTAAATGCTTCTGTTATGAAATATTCGTTATATAACAATGATGCGAAAGTTCTGTGTATGTGTTGTGTTTCGTTTCGCAGTAATGGAGGTGAACATATTTGGAAAACACGGACATATAAAGTGATAATAAGTAAGTTTTTGTGGGTGGCGGGGGGGGGGGGGTTTGATAACCAGTGTATGTAATTAGGGGAGAACGTGGGTTTTCTATATATACTGTATTGTATTCTTAGGTTGTTTTTTCCAGCTAACTAGTGTATCTAAAAATGGGAGTGTTTCGTTTTACGGTTCTTCTATAGTGTATTGTACTGAAGGGTGAATACTATTGATGAAAGTAAGGACTTCTTGGGAATTGGTGTTGTGGGGTAGGGCTTCAAAAATGTCATCCACGTACCTGATCCAGATGCTATTGTGTAGTAGGGGATGGGGTATGTGATAGTATTCGGTAAGCTCCATATAAATATTGCTGAGGATACGTGATAAGGGGGACCCCATGCTGAGGCCTGAGGTTTGACTATAGAAATTACCATTAAAACTGAGGAATTTGTGAGTGGTGGGGTTTAGTCTGCAGGTACGTGAAATGAAGTCTGTTGAATTTGATAAAGGCAAATTTGAAATTATGCAATAAGAGGCTTTAATTGTTTTGCTAACACAGGTATACTAAAAGGAATATTAATGACAAACATTTCAAATTCATTACAATTTAATAATGACATTTTTGCAGCCCTACCCCACAACACCAATTCCCAAGAAGTCCTTACTTTCATCAATAGTATTAACCCTTCAGTACAATACACTATAGAAGAACCGTCCAACGAAACACTCCAATTTTTAGATACACTAGTTACCTGGAAAAACAACCTAAGAATACAATATAGCAAGGGCGTACAGTGGGGGTGGGGGTTTGGGGGTCAGAACCCCCAGAAATTTTCCAAAGTGAATTTTTTTTACAAGTTGTCTCATATATATATATATATATATATATATATATATATATATATATATAAATGGTAAAAAAATACATTGTAGCTTAAATATATATATATATATATATATATATATATATATATATATATATATATATATATATATATATATATATATATATATATATATATATATATATATATATATATAAAATTATATATATAATTTCAAAAAAAAACGATTTTTTTTTCACAGTACGCCCTTGCAATACAGTATATATGGAAAACCCACGTTCTACCCTAATTACATACACTGGTTATCAAAACACCCCGCACACAAAAAATTTGCCGTATTATCATCTTTATATCATTACCGCAAAACGAAACACAACACATACACAGAGCTTTCGCATCATTGTTATATCCCGAATATTTCATAACAAAAGCATATAGAAAAGCCAAAAAAAGATACTACAACATGGACCCCCTATAAAACAACCTAGTACATATTTACCGGTACCAAATATGCCGCTACAAAATATAAAGCAATTTATACCAAAAAACATTACCCTAATACCTTCAAACAACATCAGCCTAAAAAATACATTTCGACCCCATAATTTAATTAAAATACCTCACAGAGTTGTGTATACCAGATCCCGTACACAAATTGCAAAAAAATATATGTAGGAGAAACCTCAAATTTTGTACGACGCAAGTATCAACACACAATAGATCTACGTAACGACAGTATTAATTCAGCGTTAACGCAACATAGAAGATTGGCTGATCATCATATCAATATCAACAAAATGCAACCTATCAGATACATCAATCACACTAATCACAGAAAGGTTCTCGAATCATTTTGCATACAAAATGTAGAAAACTACAAGCGAAAATTGACCAAATCCATAACGAATATTTAAAAACATCCAAATATTTCTATAGATCGATTACAAAAATTAACAACCAACTTGAACAACAATGAAGAGCATTTCAAAAAAGAAAAAATAATTGTTGTTTGGCCCGATGAGGTCTCGAGATCGTTCGAAATGAAAGCTTGCTTTTTTTAACATATAGTTTAATTTATTTATTTGCTATGTGTAAGTGTTTTATTAAATGTATAATTAAAAGAATTTCTTAAAAAAACTGCTATTTTACTCCAAGGGCAATCCATCTATCTATCTATCTATCTATCTATCTATCTATCTATCTATCTATCTATCTATCTATCTATCTATCTATCTATCTATCTATCTATCTATCTATCTATCTATCGTTATCGATCTATCTATCTATCTATCTATCTATCTATCTATCTATCTATCTATCTATCTATCTATCTATCTATCTATCTATCTATCTATCTATATATATCTATCTATCTATCTATCTATCTATCTATCTATCTATCTATCTATCTATCTATCTATCTTATCTATCTATCTATCTATCTATCTATCTATCTATCTATCTATCTATCTATCTATCTCATCTTTTATCTATCTATCTATCTATCTATCTATCTATCTATCTATCTATCTATCTCTCTCTCTCTCTCTCTCTCTCTCTCTCTCTCTCTCTCTCTCTCTCTCTTCTCTCTCTCTCTCTCTCTCTCTCTCTCTCTCTCTCTCTATATATATATATATATATATATATATATAAAATATATATATATATATATATATATATATATATATATATATATATATATATATATATATATATATATATAATGACAATTGATTTAGGACTACAGTTAATTGTATTAGAAATGTAATAATGAATGTCGAAGGTTTATAATTTAAAAAAAAAAAATAAACAAACATCATTTATGAGGTCAAGGTGAAAATGTCGAAGAGAAAGTTATACCTAATAGTTCAAAATAAATTCATATATATATATATATATATATATATATATATATATATATATATATATATATATATATATATATATATATATATATATATATATATATATATATATATTTTGTTTATATTAAATAATTATATTAGTGCCTAATGTTATATATATATATATATATATATATATATATATATATATATATATATATATATATGAAGAAGAGTTATATATATATATATATATATATATATATATATATATATATATATATATATATATATATATATATATATATATATATATATATATATATATATATATATATATATATTTATTTATGTATATTTTTATATATATATATATATATATATTTATATATATATATATATATATATATATATATATAGACAGACAGGCAGACAGAGACTATCATAATAAATCATTTTCCAAGACATATTTGAATTAAGGAATCAATTAATCACTTCCCACTTTCATTTATCAGAATTTAAACTAAAAATATCGATTGTTGTTATTATTATTATTATTATTATTATTATTATTATATTATTATTATTATTATTATTATTATTATTATTATTATTATTATTATTATTATTATTTTTATTAGATTAAATAAGAAAACTGGATGAAAGGTTTACCGTTCGCACTTATATGCCAATAATATATATATATATATATATATATATATATATATAGTTAGATATATATATATATATATATATATATATATATATATATATATATATATATATATATATATATATTAGGGTTATGGTGTTTTGGTGCGGTGCGGCACGAAAATTTCAATATCCCGGTGTTTTGCAGCTTTGCAATATAGAGGTGCGATGCATTGCGGAAAATTCCGTGTTTGGCCAACCCATATATATATATATATATATATATATATATATATATATATATATATATATATATATATATATATATATATATATATATATATATATATATATATATATATATATATATATCGAATCTGGAACCTACAAATGGATCAAAC
>JABUQX010046090.1:0-5000 GCA_015478945.1 Trachelipus rathkii | reverse complement strand
TTTATTTTTGTTTGTTTCTTTGAAAATTTTGTTCTTACTATAAAATTATCTTTTATGTTTAAACTTAAAAAAATTTGCAAATTTAAATACCTTAAAGCAGTTATCAGTAAATCAGTAAATCAACTTACCCTCCATACCCTCCTTCCCTTCCATGATCTATTGATCTATAGATTATGAATCTATTGAATCTATTGATTCAAGTCATATTTTGTATCAACATACACAAAACTTTTATTTATTTGTATTTTCTTAAACATTTGTTTTTACTAAGAAATTTATTCTTTTTATGTTTATACTAAAAAAATTTGACATTTATGTAGTTAAATCAGTAAATCAAGTAAATCAGTAAATCAAATGCCCTCCTACCCTTCCACACCCTTCTGTTGATCTATTGAATCTATTGATCTATGATCTATTTGATCTATTATTCAAGTCAAATCTTTTACACATACACAAAACTTTATTTATTTGTTTTGTTTCTTTAACTTTTTCGTTTTTTACTAAAAAGTTTATTCCTTTTTTGTCTATACTTAAAAAAAAATTCGCGTTTTTACACCATCTAATGGAGTAAAGTCAGTAATCAGTAAATCAAACTGCCCTCCATACCCTCCATACCCTTAAGTGAGCCTATTGATCGTATTGATCTATTGATCTATTGATTCAGTCATATTTTTGTATAACATAACACAAACTTTTATTTATATTTTGTTTTATTTGCTTAATATTTTGTTTTTACTAAAAATTATTCTTTGATGTTCATAACTCATAAAAAAATTACATTTTTACATTTACCTAAAGCAGTAAATCGTAAATCAAACTGCCCTATACCCGCAATCTTCTTTGATCTATTGATCTTAGACATTGATCTATATCTATGATTACTTATCTATGATTCAAATACTTTATTTATAACAATAACACAAACTTTTATTTATTTTTTGTTTCTTATTAACTTTTCGTTTTTACTAAAAAATTTATTCCTTTTATGTTTATAACTTAAAAAAGAATTCGCATATTTACCCATACCTTTAGCAGTAAATCTCAGTAAATCAAACTGCTCCATACCCTCTTACCCTTCTGTGATCTATTGATCTAGTGATCTATTGATCTATTGATTCAGTCATATTTTGTATAACAGAATCACAAAACTTTATTTTTTTGTTGTTTTGTTTCTTTAAACATTATTGTTTTACTAAAAAATTATTCTTTTAGTTTAAACTTAAAGAATTGCATAATTTTTTAACTTTTTCATCGACCCTAAGGCAGTAATCAGTAAATCAGTAAATCAAACTGTGGCATTTCATACCTCATACCCTTCCATGATTATTTATTAAATTATTCATTTATTTGATTTATAAATACACAATTTATTTATTTTTTGTTTTGTTTCTTTAACTTTCGTTTTTTACTAAAAAATATTTATCTTTTAGTTTATAACTTAAAAAATTCGCATTTTTACATACCTAAAGCAGTAAATCGTAAATCAGTAAATCAAAACGCCTACCCACCCTTATACCCTTCTGTGATCTATGATCTATTGATCTAGTGGATCTATTTTCAAGTCATATTTTGTAAACATAACACAAACTTTTATTTATTTTTGTTTTGTTTCTTTAAAACATTTTGGTTTACTAAAAAATAAGTATTCTTTTCTATGTATGTATACTTAAAAAAAAATTTGCTATTTACATTACCTTAAAGCAGTAAATCAGTAAATCAAATGCCCTCATTACCCTACCCTTCCATGAATCTATTGATCTAATGATCTATGATCTATTGATTCAAGTCATATTCTTGTATAAATTAACCAAAAACTTTATTTATTCTTGTTTGTTATTAACGTCGTTTTTACTATAAAGATTTTATTTATTATGTTTATATGCTTTAAATATTTGTTTTTAACTAAAAAATTTATTCTTTTATAGTTATAACTTAAAAAATTTGCATTTTTACATTTATTAAAGTTAAAAGTCAGTTAAATTAAGTAAGTCAATAAGGTCCTTCCTGTAATAAGATTCTGTGCTCACTTCAGCTAGTGATCTTTTGGATCTATTGATCTATTGAATCAAGTTATATTTTGTATAACATATTTTTGTATTTAATTATTTTGTTTTGTTCTTTAACATTTTGTCTTTACTAAAAAAATTATTCTTTTTTGTTATGATGGAAAAATTTGCATATTTACATACTTAAAGCAGTAAATCAAGTAAATCAGTAAATCCAAACATCCTCCCCAGTACCCTCCATGATATATTGTCTATGCATCTAGTTGATCTATTGATTCAAGTTCTATTTGTTATAACATAACACAAAACTTTATTTATTTTGTTTTGTTGATAAATCGTTCTTTTTTTAGAATATATCCTCCTTTATTTTGATTTAATTTATTTTAGGATACTCCTCAAAATAAAGAATTTACTCTTTTTAGTTTATAACTTAAAAATTTGCATTTATTTACATACTTTAAAGCTGTAAACGTAAATCAGTAAATCAAACTTACCCAGCCCCTCCCTACACACCCGTTCTTGTGATCTAGAACTATTGAGTCTATTGATCTATTGACTCAAATCATATTTTGATAACATAACACAAAACTTTTCATTTATTTTATTTTTGTTTCTTTAAACTTTTCGTTTTTACTAACAAACAATTTATTCCTTTTATGTTTATAACTTAGAAAAAATATGTCATACTTTACATACCTTAAAGCAGTAAATCATAAATCAGTTAATCAAACTACCCTCCAACCCTCCTATCACGTTCTGTAGAGCTGATTGATCTGTTGTCTATTATCTAGTTGATTCCTATTGATTCAAGTCATATCTTGTATACTAAACAATTTATTCTTTTTATGTTTATAAACAACTTTTGCACTATACATACCCTAAAGCAGTAACCTGTAAATTCAGTAAATCAAACTGTCCTCCATACCCTCTATACCGTTCTGTATATATGATCTATATAATCTATGAATCTATTGTCTATTGAATCTATTGTTCAAGTCAGTATTTTGTAAACCATAACACAAAACTTTATTTATTTTGTTTTGTTCTTTAAACTTTTGGTTTTTACTACGAAAAATTTATTTTTTTGTTATTGCTTTAATATTGTGTTTACTAAAAAATTATTCTTTTTTGTTTATAACTTAAATTTCTTTTGTTTTTTTAGCATACCTGTAAGCAGTAAATCAGTAAAATCAGAAAATCAAATGCCCTCCATACCCTCAGTATCTTTCTGTGATCTATGATGCTATTGATCTATTGATGTCTAATGTTCAAGTCATATTTATATAACATAACACAAAAACTTTATTTATTTTTGTTTTGTTTCTTTAAACATTTTGTTTTTACTAAAAAATTTATTCTTTTTATGTTTATAACTTTAAAAAAATTTGCATATTTACATACCCTAAAGCAGTAAATCAGTAAATCAGTAAATCAGTAAATCAGTAAATCAGTAAATCAGTAAATCAGTAAATCAGATAAAAACTTGCAAATCACGTAATGCAAACTTGCAAATCACGTAATGCAAACTTGCAAATCTCGTTATGATCTATTGAAATCTATTGATTCTATGACTCTATTGATTCAATACATATTTGTGTATAACATTACACAAAACTTTATTTATTTCTGTTTGTTTCTTTAAACATTATGTTTTTTAACTAGTAAAATTTATTATTGTTTAATTTGCTTTTAATATTTTGTTTTACTAAAAAATTTATTCTTTTTATGTTTATAACTTAATTTTTTTTGTATATTTACATACCTTAAAGCAGTAAATCAGTAAATCAGTAAATCAGACTGCCCCTCCATACCCTCATATCCTTCTGTGATCTATTGATCTATTGATCTATTGATCTATTGATCTAATGATTCAAGTCATATTTAGATAAACATAACACAAAAACTTTTTATTTATTTTCGTTTTGATTTCTTAAACTTTTCGTTTTTACTAAAAAATTTATTTATTTTTGCTTATTCTGTTTAAAATATTTTGTTTTAATTAAAATTTCTTTCTTTTTATGTTTATAACTTAAAAAAATTTACATTTTTACATACCTTAAAACAGTAAATCAGTAAATCAGTAAATCAAACTGTATCTAGCTACCCTGCCTATCCCTATATATTATTGATCTATTTGATTATTGACTCTATTGATTCAAGTATCTTTTTGTGTAAACATAACATAAAAAGTAAACTCTTTGTGTTGCGTTTGTTGTTGCTGTTGTTGTTGTTGTTGTTGTTGTTGTTGTTGTTGTTGTTGTTGTTGTTGTTGTTGCTGTTTAATATATCATACGTTCAAGTTAAATGAAATATATCAACACTTCAACATATCTCTAAATATTAATGTTAATTCTACATTACAGTGTAATATTGAAAACTAAACAAACAATACATATCATCCTAGCGCAACTGACATACAGCACTCGTTAACAAGGTAACTAAAATTACAAAGTTTCATTCACCAGCAGAAAATGACCATAGCAACATTAATGGTTTTTAAGAAATGCTTTTTCATATATATTGATAGTCATTACATTCATCATTATTATTATTATTATTATTATATTATTATTATTATTATTATCATTGATGTATTATTATATTATTATATCAACTATATGTATATGAACATAACAAAGCCTAACACACACACACAACACCATACACACATACACACACACACAAGTAACATATAGACCTTTACTTAAGCACTGCATACAATCATCGTACATCTTACTGATCAAATGGTGTTATTAAGTAAGTGTCTATATTAATTGTGGTGTGTGTATGTGTGTTGGTGTGGGGGTTAGGCTTTGTATATGTCAGTAAACATATATTAGTGATTATATAATAGATAATAATAATAATAATAATAATTAAATAATAATAATAATAATAATAAAATAATAATAATAGATAATAATAATATTTTGAGTCGCTTTGTGTTATATTAGTAAAGATTGAGAATTTTGCTAATGCCATCTTTACTGCGTG
>JABUQX010046089.1:20000-25126 GCA_015478945.1 Trachelipus rathkii | reverse complement strand
GTGAGACACCCAACAAGGAGAAAGGCGATCAGAAAATGGCAAGAAAGCTGACCCATCGTATAATAAGCGAAAGCGGATCAGATTATGAAATGGCGGAGCTCAATAAAAAGGAGCAGTGTGCTAAGGTACAGAACAAAGCTTTTTTTAGAAAAGGCAAGGCGTCGCGCATGCGCGCCACAAGAATAGATAACTTATTCAAGGAAGCACCACGCGGCAGAGTAGCTTCAAATGATGATAAGACACCATTGCCGCACAAAGTGTAATATTAGTCACGGCGGAGCAAGACAATCTTAGCACCACACCCGCACCGAGTAGCCGCATATTATTAAGATTGTGTAGATTTTAAGCCAAATACATGATAAGTATTATCATAATAAACGAGCTTTTATCGATTCAGGATCGTCCCTAACTTCTAAACCACACACTTTACATTAGAAGGTAGTTTTGATTTAATTTCCAAAGACATAACTTAATCTGAATATTACCCAGGTAGTAATACAGGTGTACGGAATCACCACACTTACATTAGAGAAAGCTAATAATCATCAGATTCAAATTCTGAATTGTAGGAGGAAACTCTGATTTCGAGGGGTAATCTCAGTAGCTGTGAATAAACTGTACAGACCCCACTTAAAATATCGATTTTAAGCGATAAAAGTGCCTATGTTCAAAGAGGAAGGGCACAGGTAAAAGTAGATGTGGAACAAACCCGACCGTGATGTGACAAAAAAGTTAAACTATCCGCTAGGGAAAACTGGTGGACAAGGAATTTCCAACCAACGATCGAACGTAATCTGCGAAAATAAGACATCAGAACACGGGGAGATCCGTGCTGAGCAACGGAGGAAGGAATATAGACTCGTAGCCGAATAAGAGTATCGGAGGCCTCCATAGTAATATATAAACTATGCCGTGCAGACCCATGGCGCGAAACACCGAATCCTGTAAATGGCGAGAGGCAAGAGATTAATCGAACTATTAAATAGAAAGAACTGGCAGAGAAATAAAAGAACTAAGATAAGCGCAGAAATAGGCGCAGAAATAAAGGCTGGTACCAAAATAATAATAGGTACTCAAGAAACAGCCAAGATGATGCCGAAGATGGGCAGAATACCAGTAGAGAAAAGATATAATAAGACCACCTTCAGAACTCGACATGCTTGATGCTTTGAAATAGGGTGGGACATGTTTATTTAGTAATAACAGTGGGTCTGGTCAGACGCACAAATGCAGTTTCTGTCGTTGGACATAGTAGTAACTCCGTCTGTTTGCAGCTCTTGAGCTCTCTCCTTCATTTATCCCGCAAACATCGGGTTCTGTGTGAGAATTGCTCCGTCCATCTTCTGTATTTCATGCTGAATGTTGAATTCTCCTCACTTAAAGGCTTGCAACGTCTGGTGCGTTATCTTCGAACATTTGACGTTGATTGTGACACTTTTGAGGCGTTCAACACCCTCTCCATTAATTAGAGCTGCTGCAAGCGTCAAGACACCTTGGAAGGGGACTCTGGAAACCGAATGATGTCGTGGTTGCACAATATATATACTAAGTAGTATATATATATATATAATATTAATTATATATATATATATATATATATATATATATATTATATATATATAGTAATTTATATCATCGATCATCATCACTTAAAGGCGACAAACCAAACTCCTAAAATGCATTTTGGGATATCAGACTTTAAATGTCACTAAATACAAATGTTTGCTGAATCGAGTGAGTATATGTTTCCGCTTTCTATAAAAAAATTTGGCAACTTCATCAATATCAATGAAACGAGAAAAAATAAAAGAAATAACTCCCATGAAGGACTATAAAAATCTTTTTGAGGCGAAGCTTCACGAAGTTGAATAACATGAGGACAAGCTCATTATGACTGGTTTAACTGAGAGCATTTAAAATGTCCACTAAATATCACTAAAATTTACTTTGCAAGTGGCCGATTTCCGCTTCTATAAAAAAAATTTGGCAATTCAATCAATCAATGAAAGAGAAAAATAAAAGAAATAACTTTTTACTAAACAACTTTTTTTAGCGCAATTTTAAACTAATGTTTCGAATATCTAAAAACAAACAAAAGAGGGAAAAAGAAGGGTAAAACAAAATAATAATGAATTTAGAGCTGGCTCCAAGAAAAAATAGTGAAAATCATTTAAAATTATTCTTTCCTTTTTAGTCGCTCTATTGTAAAATTACCAAATTTTCGCTCATAACGTTTTGCCTTTCAAGCAACGAATATAATATATATATATAATCATATATACTATATATATATAATTATATTTATAATAATAGTATAAAAGAAAGATGTATTACAATTATATTTAAATAGAACTGAATTTTATATGATTTCTATTATATATATATATCTGAAAGTGGTATTACAATTTATTAATAAGAACTGATATTTATATTATTTCTATACTTACAAATATCTGCAAATAGTCTGTTTCACAGTACAAATATATATATTCATAGCATTTATATATATATAATATAGTAAAAAAATTATTATTAATTAAGAATTATATATATTAAGATCATAATTTATATATATATATATATATATAAGTAATATATATAATAATCTTGCAATTGGTAGTACATTTATAGTAAACATACATGCTCCCCCTGACTACAGACGACTCGACGCGGAGTAAAGTCTAAACACCATCAAGGTTTCGGTTCGTTTGGGATAAGAATTGCATCTGGCCTCTCTCTTGAGCATAAGTATTACATAAAGAAATTTCATTTCAATAACCAAAACCATCCAAGAGTGAAGATAACTTTGTTTCGCTCATGGAAATGCAGCACCATAGGTATTCAGTAAAGGATCCGATCACAACTTGAAGTTCTATAATATATCATGTCCTCATCCATATTATATACTGATCAAATATCATGAATATATATATAGATAACTAATATTTATTATAGATTTACTATAGATTATATTGATATTATATATATAATATTAGTATATATATATATATGTATATATAAAACTACCTTTTTACGTGCTTTATCCCCATGCAGGGGGTAACACGGGAGGACCACAGGAAATCGAAACTTGTTAAGGCCGGCTATCCCCAAACCAGCGCCACCAACATAACGAACGTGTTCGCAGTCAAGTTTTAATTCGTGCCCCCAGGAATAAAACCCAACTGTTACGGCGAGAGGATTTAGAATTACCAGGCATACTCTCGTAATGAGAGGCTATGGTGACTCAACCTGCCTGCTGCCACGAGGCTTGATTACAGATAATATATATATTATAGTATAATAATATATATATATATATATATATATATATATAATATATATATAATTATTATATATATTATAAATTGTAATAATATATACAGCTATATATAACAGACAAAAAGGAATAATTGATTCTAATATATAGTAATATATATATACTATATATATATATTGAGACTTATACGTATATAATATATATATATAAGTATATATATATATATATATATTATATATAATAATATATATATATACGAGTATATAATAATTATACATTATAATATATTATTATACTATATATATATAATAATAGTATTATATATATAATATAGTTAAATTATAAAAATAAGTTATAGCATATTATAATTTATTAATTATAATTATACCACAGATAATATATAATATACTATAGTATATATATATCATATACTACATATTATATATACCCATAACCATATATTATTACATAGTTTATAGGTATATAAAGGGAAAAAGTAGTATTATAATAATTATATATATATAAATATATTTATATATATGTGATATAAGTACATAATAATTAATAAGTCAATTCATATATATATAAGGCTCATATTATACACTCGCATATCATATTATATATATATAGTAGAAAGAAATATAATATATATTACTATATATATATTAATATATATATAATATATATATATATATAATATATATATGAGTATATGATAAATAGTATATAATATATAGTATATATAAAAGAATAATATAGTATATATTATATATATAGTAATATATATATAATATAATTATATATATAGAATAGGAATATTATATTATATATATATATAGTATATATATATATATAGATATAATAGTAACTAATATTCATCTTATATATATATATATAAGATAGATAACTATATATATATAATATATATATATGTAATTATATATATACAAAGTATATATATAATAATATATAATATATACTAAGTAGTATATTACCGTACATGATACTATATACGCAGCATACTAATCCTATATATATAATATATATAATATATATATATATATATTATATATATTAATATAGAAATACCGCAAGCCGATATATATATTAACAGTATCATATATAATATTCAAATCTTTATCCCTTTGGTTTCACTCTCATACACTATTATTTTTTGACTCTATTTCTATTAAAACTATAAGAATGATACAGTTTTTAATTGTTAATTTTTAGTTTTACCCTACATGACCTCTCCGAAACTTTCCCCGACTATATTCACACCGAACCTCTCTTTCAGAGAACGTCTGAGTCGGCTGATGTGTATAGTCGTTGAAAGTTAGGAGAGGTCAGGTAGGGCTATATTATTATTATTATTACTTAATGATACTATATATAAATCGAAGCATCGGAGATAAGTTTAAAATTAAAATAAATAGTGTATAATTGATTCGCTATAATATCGTTATATGACCTAATGGCGCCAAAGTTCATGGAATAATAATTGGCCTTTAGCTATTAAAAAAACATATAAATACATTATTAAACATATGTACTTGCATATTATATTACATGCTAGTAAAATTAACAAATTCCATCACTTATTATATTATATTTTGCACATATTTACTCCATTCTAATTCATTCCCATCTGGTCATTAGAACAACAGGCAAACAAAATACATGCCAAGTCATTTCAATGTTTGAAAATAAAAGGTTTTTAATCCTATTTGGGGCATTAGAGATTTTAATAATCATAAATCATCTGCTAAAATTTTTTCATCATCTCACATATCTCTCCTAGAAGAATGAATAAAATACACACATTATTCTAAACAGCGTCTCAAAGTTT